>JARFXV010002338.1:0-112281 GCA_031761425.1 Cosmopolites sordidus | reverse complement strand
AAACACCAAATCACTTTTTTAATTTTCTCGCCGCACGTTTCGCTAACCATGTTAGCATTATCGGGATATGATTTAATCTTCTAATATATAATAATCATCTCCTGATTATGCTAATATGTTTAATGGTGTTTAAGTAGTGTTTAGTGGTAAATCTCTTCGAGTTCATTGTTATTGTTGGTAGTGCCTTCTTGAGAACCAGTTGTGCCATCGTATAATCCGTCGGAAGTTTCATAACTACTCACAGAAGTGGTTCCAGAGCATCCTTCAAGTGAATAGTTATTAATAATTGTTTCCAAATCTTCTCGACCCCAAATAAGGCTTTGTACGGAGAAAGTTTAATAATCTTAAAAAATATTTTTTTTTGCCATTGTACGAAATAGCAACCAAGTAGGCAATTTGTTCAATTATTATCTTTCAGATAAACTTTTAGCATATATCTTTCGACACTTTTGAATGATACTTTTGCAAGATGGCATGCATTTGCATTTCATCGATTGCCCTCGATGATTAAAATATTTTGATAAGATCGGTTTCATTACTAAACCTTTTTTAGGAAGTTGAATACTTAGGTTTCATAGCCACTAACATTTTATCGGCACCTCCATGACCAGTACTTATATGAATTTCTACTAATTTCTCATAAAACTCTTCATAAGCAATTATAATTTTTTTTGATTACTTTCTTGGATAACTTTGCTTGCCTACCTATTTCCATACTTTCATAAATGCGTGAGACATACAGTATCGATTGAGACACTAAACTATTTTTTCATGGATTTAATTAATAGAAGTCTTACAACTGAAAATTATAATGTTTCTTAAATATTTTAGGCAAAGTTAGTTATTTCAGAAACGTCCGGGAAAACAGTAAAATGAAAGTGTAAAGTTACTAGAAAAAATACATTTTTACAACATTTCTCGTTATAATATATTATCTAAGGATCTATAAGAATCTAACCAAAAAAATTGCAACAAATAATATAATTCCACATAATTATCAATCTTTATCTATTTTTGCAATTTTCTTATATTTTTTCCTAAGAAAATGTGAAAAATGCATAGAGTTTTCTTATAATTTCAGAAAATTGCATCTGAGAATCTAAGAATTTAAGAATCTGAGATTCTATTTTTTTTTAAATGATAAAAATAAAACAAGACAACACTTTACAGAACGGTGAAAGAGGTGAAATAATTACTCAATAATTACATAAATGAGACCATTCAAAATGACCTTGAAGGTCTTATTCCCACTGAAGCTACTGATTACTCTTTGTTGAAGACAACATTAAAAATCAATAAAAAACAAGACAGCATACCACCGATCAGAAAACAGGATGGAACTTGGGTGAAAACAGATACTGAAAAGGGTGAAACTTTTGCAATATACCTAGCTAAAGTTTTTCAGCCATTTTCAATGAAAACTTTACGAGCAGAAGAAAAGGAATAACCTCATAACTTGAAACACCATTCCACTTCCAATGCCACTTCCTATTAAAGTCATAAAAATTAGTGAAGTTAAAGCTATGATTCAAAAAAACCTCAACCCAAAGAAAAGTTCAAGATTTGACCTTACAACTGGACAAGTCGTTAAACAATTCCAATTCCGAAAAAGCACTGGCTGTCTTTACATAAATTTATAATGCAATGCTTAGAGTCGGCCAATATCTGTCACAGTAGAAAGTAGGACAAATCATATTGATTTCAAAACCTGGTAAACCGATGGAGGAAGCATCATCATATAGACCCATTACACTTTTGCATATGTTGTCAAAGCTTTTTGAAGTGTTGGAAGTTCTTCCGAAAGAAACTGAGGCCATTGGTTGACGAACTAAATATCGTTACAGAATACCAGTTCGGATTTTGCGAAAGACATGCAACCATCGAACAAGTGCACAGGCTAATGAAAATTATTAATAACACTTTTGAAGATAAAAAGTTCTGGTCGGTTGCATTCTTGGATATTACACAATCCTTCGATAGAGCTATGATTATATAGTAGTATAGTATATAATAGTATAGCACCCAGTATATAGAGTATGGCACAAACTTAAATCGAAATTTCTTATAGCATACTATCAGGTATTGTTATCATATTTGACGAACAGATACTTCACTGTCAAATATAAAGGAGAAATATCTAATATATATCCGATAAAATCAGCACTACCTCAAGATAGTGTCTTGGATCTTATACTTTTTCAAATCTTCATTGCTGACCTACCAACTATACGAAATACATATATAGCCATCTTTGCAGACGATACCACGGTTAAGGCAATAAACAGGGTACCAAGATATGCACCTGAGAAGTTTAAGGAAGCTATTGATAAATTAGAAGAATGGGTAAAAAAGTGGGGCCTAAAAATCAACGACGCAAAATGTTTCATCTTAAGGAAGGAATCATGTCCGAGTGTAACACTTAATGAACATCAGCTCCCACAGGAAAACTGCAAAATATCTTGGAATGAGACTTAAGCGAAGACTAAACTGGAAATAACATATTTTCACGAAGAGAAAGCAACTCGGAGTAAAATTATCCAAACTCTGGTTAATTGGTAGAAAATCCAAACTATCGTTTAACAAGTTAACCATCAATTCTTCTATTGGAACCTTAGGTGTGAAACATTAAAGTTGAAGAGATTTACCACTAAACACCAAATCACTTTTTTTAAACTTCTCAACGCACGTTTCGCTAACCATGTTACCACCATCAAGAGATGATTTAATTTCAAAAAATCAGTTTAATCTACAACCATCTACAAAGTGATTCCCAAACCCGTATGGAGGTACGACATACAAATGTGAGGTACTGCTAGTGTATCCAATATAGAAATACTTCAAATATTCCAGTTGAAAACCTTGAGAACTCATTCGTTCGTGACAAATCAAAATTTACACCGCAATCTGAAAATAAAGCCTGTGCTAGAAGATGCTAATGGCGCGAGTGCGAAATATTCCCCCGAAATATTCCCACAACTCCCTTGCTGTCAGTCTCCTGGATAATCGCCAAAAGACGCAGATACTGAAATGTTCTGATCCCTTAGAGACAGCTATAAAATTTAAGATAATGTTAAAATGATTCCACTATTAAGTTATAAAGAACCGAAGTTCCTCTGCATGTTAGGTGATTAATGTAAGCGCCCTAACCCCTCGCTGCCTTGCCCTAAATATTGTAACAGTTGCTTATTACGTTTAGTTTGTTTGCAAATATATGGGAGATTAAAAAAAAAAGAATATTTTTTATGAGCTCAGCATGTTAGTGAATCAATAAATATAATCTACATTTGTTTCTAATCTAGTTAATTTTTATCTCTAGCAATAAAACATTCTATGAAAATAATTTTTTTTTCAATCATTTCTGATGCAGAATTAAATAATATGTTTATTACTTTCTTAACAAAAATTTTTGTAGTTTTTTATAATAATTGTTTTTATTTTCATACACATTGCATAATTCAGTATGCATTTTGAATATTTTTGACAGTTATAAATAAAAACATTACACAAAATGCAACATCAAATTAGGACTGAAATAAAAGATTTTATTTAGAATTCGCCCGGCATACCGTCAGTCTTAAGCCGGCACTACACATTGGCCCACATGGTCAATCGCCTGGTCAATGTTTGATCCAACGTTGGTTCTACACAATACCGAAAACGAATAAATAACTGGCCAACGCAAAGGCCGAACTCCGCCAGAGCTTTAAAGTGCGCCAACTTTCCATTTCACGCCCCATTTCCACATTGGCCTAGCGACACAATGTGTGGGCCTGGTTTTCAGACGGATTTCATCTAGTCAGATTCGAACGGGAACAAAAAGAAATTAATGGGTGCCAAATCAAGACTCTACGGCAGGTGACTCATCAATTCGATGCTTTGATCAGTCAAATATTTTACGATTCTCTGGTGGCACTGTCGCCACATAGCCATTTATCCCCATTTATATTTATAAAAAAACAGGCGACTATTAGCTCCTGTAGTGCTTCTTGTGCGAACAACTTGTGTTGGACGTATCTCATTTTGAAAGACATATACAGCCGAGCACTGTTTACTTTTGGGCTCATAAGCATATATCCAAGATTCATTACCAGTGTTGATATATATATATATATATATATATATATATATATATATATATATATATATATATATATATATATATATATATATATATATATATATATATATATTGGTGATAAATCTTGAATCTATGCGGATTGTATTTTTGGAGCATTTTTTGCATCAATCGGTACAAGCCTTTTTTAAGCGATTATTAAATTATGCAGAATCCAACACGCACAAATCTTTTTAACGGCTAAATGCTCATATAAAATCGTGTGTATGCTTGTTATATCAATGCTCAGGGATGCCTCAATCTCACGGTATGCCACATGACGATCTTGTTTTATCACTTCGCGCACAGTATCGATGTTTTCTACCAAAACAACCGATTTTGGAAGTCCTTCTTCAAATTCGTCCGTGAACCAACGACAGCCACGATTGGATTCACTAAATCAGTTATATACAGTGATTGCCAAAAGTCGAAGTGTGTAGATCGATGCACTGTTGTTGAGGTGATCCACGTCAAAAGTCGTAGTAAATAATCCCATGAAAATTTTAAGGACATAATTTTATTTTTTGACTGAAACGAAATTTTCAAGTCACTAAATAACACAAACAGCGTCCGTATAACAAAACGTTCTGAGTACGTATACAGTCAACAATGTCAAACTTTACATAAATAGCAACCCTCGTATAATACGTCTAAAATTCTTAGTCAAATTTTAATATTTATATTTTACAATACCCCTAGTCCTATTGAAAAATCCTAGCCGTATTATAATAACACTGATTTTATTATGAATCAACGACATATTTGTGATATCTAAACATTTTATTTAATCAATATTGTATGTTTTGTTGTGTCCGATGACCTTTTCCTATCACTCCGGTAACTGCATAATCCTGCGCTCATAGAAGTACTGGAGTTCGGGATAAAGAACTTATTCCGGTAACTTTTCAAGACTTCAAAAAAAAGTGAAGTTTTTGTCATCTAAGTTGTTTTGAAGTGATCTAAACATTATAAATGGTAGTGGGAGGACGTAAGGTCAGGAGACCAAAACAACGTGGATGCACTAATACATCCTAGTCGAGTTTAAAATTACCACACTTAACCTTACCTCAATGGAATGAAATACTCTTTCTGTTGGATAATTCAGGCCGCTTCCGGTCAATTCATTTAGTTTTAAACAGTATTTTATCGAATTAATGGTCGAGTTTCCAGGTAACAACTCATAATAAAAGATTCCCTTCCAGTCCCACCAAATGCATAGCATTCGCGTTTGCACCATGGTCTCTTACGCTTATCATTGTTAACATCGCCATGGTCTCTTGCGGTAAGCAACTGTAACCAACCGCTTTAAAACGGATCGATTTATAGAATCGTAAGCAGAAATTCCGTTTGTCGAATTTCTCTCCGTTAAACTTTCCGAATCACTTTTGGCATGTGGAATCGTTAACCCTCGTGGAATCGTTAACCCTCAACGTACACAGTAAATTGTTCTTTTACGTGTGCGAAGTATTTTTGCTATTTGGGAAATATACAAGCCCAATATATCAAAAATGTTTATTTTCGTACTATTTCAATACACAACAATATTAAAAAAAAACAACCAACACAATTATTTTGTCTAAATTCTTGAAATCCTTTCTGTCAAAGAACATACAAATATTACACGTGTGAAATAAGGGGTAACAAAAAAACGATAGATCAAAACACGAAGCTAAAGATATGGCAAGGGGCAATATGGTAAGGGTCTACTGGACATCGATCCGGTTTGAGGCGAAGGTTGAAGGAAGTCAAGGCTCACTAATAGGAAGAGGAAGGAGAAGACTGTTGTAATACCAATTCCTACACTAGATATATTTTTGACTGTTTACTACAATAACTTTTGTTCTGTTTTTTTTTTCAGTTAGTTAGATTTAGTCCAGTTACAGCTCCTGTAGGTTGGTTTCTAGCATGTTGTTTAGGTCATGTGTAATGTAGCATCTGAAACTATGAATCAATTTTGTGTATTTTTAATGCCTTCTGTGACAAGGGCGTAACCAGGATAATTTTAAGGGGAGGGCAAAATACAAACACCTAATATAAAGTATTTATAATCTTATTTCAAGACTACTCTTCGTGGGTTCTGGCTAAACCTTGACAAAACTTTGGCTTCTTTCTATGCACACTCATCATTCAAAGACCGACAACCGATTTTCTGTCATTGTCGACCCTAACCCCGTTTTTACTCTGCGTAAGATGCTAAAAGACCTTTCGATAGTACACGTTGTGCAGGGCTGAGCAAATGAGATGAGTAGAACCTGTTTTATAGTTGGGCAAAATAATCGCATTTCTTCAACGAGCGCAGCTAGTTCTATTTCTTTTAGATCAGCCTTTGATATATTTTTTCCTTTCCATAGGTTGTACCTATGGAAATGAAAGTTCTACTTCACCAGAGATACCCTTTAACTTGTAGCAGGTGCAAAAACTTTCAGTTTTTTTTTAATCTTCGTATGTCAGTGTGTCATTATGTGAGGGTGCAACGTAAACAATAAGAATGCCGGCAAGTTCTCCTCAGAAAAACGCCATTCCAAAGATATTATTAATGAATAATAAGGAATAATTAGTGATCTTTTCCAACACGCTGTAAGTCTGTGCTGGTAGATCTGCATGATGTTTTTGCCGACTCGTAACTCATGGCATATTGAAATTTGTCCCAAGATCCTCGACGGGTGTTTCAGCTTCTACCACACCATTTTGGTTTTCTATATCGATCTCGACGCTGTTAGTTTTTTATAATATCTATGATTTTTTTATATGGTTTGTACATTAAAGTAAGTTCATACATTTTGACTGTAGAGCGCTTACGATCGATTTCAGAAGTGCCGAATATGTTGCTATAAGACACACAATAACAATGAATTCCGCTTTTGTGGAGTGCAGTGCATTTGAAAAGCAGCGTTTCTTCTTGCATCATTACCGTTTTTTGACAGTTTTTCAAGCGCTATGACGATTTGAACATAATTTTCCTTGAATATATCGATACTTTAATATTTTTGAGATCAACGAGTTTCAGAGAACGTTGGTATATTTGGTATGCATTTTCAATCAATAGCTGATTCTCGGAGGAATTTTGTTATCGTATGGAAACCGTATTACGTATCACTGCTAATTCATTTAAGTCCTTCACAATTAAGTTCAAATTGTGCACAGTGAAAATATAGCGCTCTCGTATATTTTTCTTGGAGAATTTTTTGCACATCACCATCTTTTCCTGCCATAGTAGAACACCCATCATTTTCTTTCCCGGTGCATTTTTTTGGATCAAAGCCTATATTTTCTATAAAGGTGTTAACTGCAGAGGCTATAGATTTTGCATCCATAGCAGACAACTCTACAAAGCCTAGAAATTCCTCACGAACCATGTTTTCTTCGTCAAAAAATCTCTTTCCAATGGAAAGTTGCTCGTGGGTTTTTACAGTGGGAGCGCGTAGAAGAAAATATTTTTTTTGCTTCCCCCTTCTTCCTTTTTACTTTTCGTGCTATTGAAACCGCATACAGAAGGTGAACCAGGAAAACATTAAAATTATGTATTGTTACTACTTGCAAGGACCTTGGAGAATGGGTTGTTGTATATTGCGCAGATAAAGTAATAAGTAAGTACTTACCGTTTTCCGAAGAGTAAACCATTCAAAATACTATTGTATAGTTTACTGTCAAATTTTCGCGTAAAACTTGCCCTATTTTTACATTCATTTTGAACTTGACTCAAATTCATTACGGGCATGGGACGACCGTTAGTTTTTAATTCAACTTTCTCCTCCAAACTTAAATTAGTCATTATTAACTGTTTTAAATCAGACACCTTCATGTTTGCAATTAAAAGTTGATTATTTTTATTTAAAAATTACCACTCAGTGTGTACACACGTAGCAAATCCTATGCCAAAACAGCGTTTAAAACTAATTACCGATACGCTCGACCGAAGGGAATCTACGTCCAAATAGCATGTTTTAGAAAGCAGTTAAACCCCCAAATTCTGGCAACCAACAAAACATGTAACTCCAACGTCGAGATAATATGCCCTGGCACACTGTCGCTGGAGGTTAACGTCCGACCAACGATGTAAAAATTGTGGGGAGAGCATGGCATCTTTATCCGCATTATTTGGTGTGATGGGTCCAAACGTTCTTCAACATTTGGAGATTTTATTTTTTAATAATATCTTGAAATGTGTTAAAGAAAATAAACTGAACGCAAATAAAATATGATGTTTTGCTCTGAAAAATTATTGTCTGTGATAAATGATCGTGATGAAGGGCTCTCATGAGTCGCCACTGGATGACATTTATCGATAAAAACAAAACGAAATTTTGCATCAGCCCAATATTTTGCTCCCTACGTTTAAAATGTGAGAGCGAATTGAATATTATATCAATTGAATTGTGTATGAATTGCATATGTGTGATACTTTTCTTAATGTGATAAAATAAGTATAAAAAGTATAACTCATTAATTTTCTTGACACATATTTAATTTTTTGACGATTTAACGATTTAATTAACGAATTTTTAATTAAACCAGATGAATTTAAGTGAGGGGATTAAATCACATACAGAAACAAAAAATTATCTATTTTTTATTACAACGTAAAATCGAATAAAAACAATACTCACTACTCACTAAAAAGAAGTAACAAAATGTTACTTTTTTAATTAATACAATTAATAGCTAATAAAACTAAACTAAATTTAACTATCCACTCTTCACTAATTTAATTGACTACATTAGTTACATTTATTCATTTACTTTCTGATTAATAGCGCGAGAAATTTAAATTAGCCACATTCAATAACAATAAAACTTCTTTAGGTAACGAACAACTTTTTATAGGAGTTTCTCTCAAATTACTGACTACTGGATTGGATGAAATCAACTGAATTGACATCAAGTCTTAATTTAAGGTAACGTGGAATATTTTTCGCGTGCGTTTTTCGAAATTTCTTTATGTCCTTGTTTCGAACCTTAATAAGCTTCGAGAAATATATATATATATATATATATATATATATATATATATATATATATATATATATATATATATATATATATATATTTCCCTGTATTCCTTTCTCTATGTATGTATATTGTAAGATACAGGGTTGTCCAAAGAGTTGTTAACTCTTTGAAATTATTTATAAAAAAACAAGTTGAACAATTTTGACAATTTATTCTTAAAATTTACTAAAATTCATGGAAAATCATGTTCTGAAGATAACATTGTCTAAATGTGCTCCATTTCTGTCCAGGTACTCCTGAAACCGACCTATAAAATTTGCCATAACGCGGCGTTAAGTGTCTGCAGTTATGGCTTCGATTTCTTTCCGAAAATTCTTCTTTAGATCTTCAAGAAGTGAGGTCTGGGTTTAAGGGGGGGCCACTGAATGTTTGAGAAATTAATTTTTCCGGAAAAAGCGCCTGAACGATGGGCAAAGAGAGACTGGAAGTATGGCAGATAACCGCTAATGTTTGGTGAATGTTAGGTTCTATACTATTATTTTTTCATTCAATTGAATCTAAAAAAAAAACGTTACATAAATTTTGTTCCATAATATTCCAGAATATTTTGTTTTCTTTTCTTTAATCTTCTATTTGTAAAAACTTCTTTGTTTTTTTATATACAAAAAATCCTTACAAATTACACATTGCGTTTCGAATTGTAAAAAAAAATAAAATAGTGTTTTCCGCATTTTGGATACAAGTTTTAAGGAAACTTTTTGCTCAAAATAATGTAAAAACTGTTGGTTAAATTTACGAAAATTATTTCCTTTATAATGCTCCTAAATCAGTAAGCAGGTATGGTTAGTTAATTTATTGATACTTCGCTAGAAAATTAATGTAGAATTTTATTTTTGTTATTAGAATTATATTATGTTATACATTTGTCAAACCGATCAACAAGTTATTGAATTTCGATGTCAAAGAAATCTGCGGCCTGGGAAGAAGCCAAATCCATGACTGTAGTTTTAACTCCTTCGTCGTCGTTGAGCCGTTGACCACAAGGAACTCCTAAAAGTACCGAAACAAGTGAAATTTAGTGAATGCAAGGTCTGGACTGTGAGGTGGATGATACAGTTCTTCCCATACACCCCCAAGACCTGATTCATCCTTGTGTTTGTTCAGAAACATGTGGCATTGCATTGTCATGGAGCAACATCACACCGGAAGACATTAAGCCGCTTGTTTTGTATGGTATGCCGGAGTTTTCTCAAGGTGACACAATACGCATCAGAATTAGAATAGTTGTACCTCTCGGCATAAAATCCACTAACAAAATTCCTTCCTCCCCCAAAAGACAGTTGCCATGATCTTTCTTGCTGAAATTGTCTGTTTGGATTTCACTCTGGTTGACGACAATGTGTGTCGCCATTCCATTGACTGTTGCTTAGACTCAGGAGTCATGTGAGATAATCAAGTCTCGTCTACTGTAACGATGTGGTCAAACAGTTCATCTCCCTCCTGATTATATCGAGTCAAAAACGATAAAGCACAGCCCAATCTCTTTTCTTGTGATCGTCAGAAAGCTGTTGGCCGAGACCGAGAACACAATTTTCAATATTTCAGTTTTTCCTAAACAATGGTGTACAAAACTGACCTTGAAACTGGTAGAAATTTACTTGGTAACTTTTAAATCGTGAATCGTTGGTTCTCTCGAATTTTGTTGTCCACATCACGAACTAAATCTTCAGAAATCAGAGGTCGGCTAGAGCGTGGCTCATTATGCATATTAACCTGCCCGCCCTTTAACATTCTTACCCACTTTACTGTCACTAATGAACGACTGAACTTCACTGTCACTAATGAACGACTGAACTTCACTGTCACTAATAGCATTGTCATCGTAAACCTCGCAAATCTGATGGTGAATTGCCGCTGTTGCCAAATTTCTTGCACTCAAGAATCGAATTACAGATAGTATCACACAGGCGGTGGGCGACTTATTTCCTTAAACATTATAAACTTTTACAGCTCAGCGCACAACAGAGATACGGCTGCAAATGGTGCCTAAACGCATGCTGGGAGCAGACGCTCAAGCGCACTATGGCGATTGCGTGTCATTCTCACTATCATTCACAAACGGACCTTATAAATAAGGGTTACAAACACCCCTTGCATTTATATTGACTTCAATAAAAGTAGGAGTGGGATATTTTGATCACCATAGGAAATTTCTGAAAGTATTGTTTTATAATTGATTTATGATCGTTTGTTTTTTTTTCAGGTTGGCTCAGCGTTTATGCAAGCAAAATAAATTAAAAACATTTATTGGTACACCGTGTCAAAATTTCTATATTTTATCACCGATTACTTTTTATCCGATTTTTTATCCAAGCTGGCGTTTGTATTTTGATTCAAACCAACTCAATTATGTCAAGAACAAAACGAAGTCGAGTTTCATGATACATGTTTGGAATAAATTGAGTACTGACACCAAAATAGATATTTCTGATGTTGATGTACCTTATATGTATTTTGCAAGGAAATTTTGTCCAAGAACTGTTCGAAATGTAGAAGAATATTTTTAGGATATTTTGAAAAGAGAATATTAGTAAAATACAATATATACAAAATTATTCATATTTATTATGTAAAATGTAATATTTATTTGAAAAATAAATTAAAAATATATCAATATTCGATATAATTTAGACAAACACTGTGTGCCATAAAATATTGAAAATAGTATCCCGTGGTTGAATATCTCTCAATCTAACGAAGCTAATTTCTTATTTTAGATTAGTGTTATTATATATTATGTTCCTTGTTACATTGTACATATAAAAAATTAAACTCAAAGAGATTTACCACTAAACACCAAATCTCTTGTTTTTAGTTTCCCGACGCGCGTTTTACTACCCATATTAGCCATTGATTCAATAATTAACTGATGATGTTAACATGGTTAGGGAAATGCGCGTCGAGTAATTAAAAACAAGTAATTTGGTCGTTAGTGGTAAATCTTTTTCAGTTTATTGCTTAACACCAAAAGTTCTAAAAGAAGAATTGATAAAAAATGTAATAAAGCATATAAATCTAAGGAAACATATTACATATATTTCTTTAATACATATGATCTTTTCAATACTAAACTACTTTAGTATTGTATATTATCCTTGATTGGATAATATATCTTAGAATCAACTTCAGCTAGAAAACCTTTTAACCTAAGAATGTACTATTGAAATGTCATATAATTCGAGAAACTAAAAATATGTGTGATCTGTTTAAATTACATTTTCTAGTCTTTTTATACTGTTGAGTTAATTGTAAATACATAACATATTTGTATAGTAAATTTATATTAAGAACGTCAATTCATAAGTGTTTCATAAGGAGAAATTCCTTTACGATGCCCCACTATTCTACGGTTATATTTGAAAGGCCGTTTACTCATAGTACAACGGAAGCGAATAATTGATTTAGTTTTGTAGTAGAGAAAAGCACACTAAATGTTTTAGCCTTCTAAGTGTAGAAGGTGTAGCCTTCTTTTTATGCCGGTTGTCACTTCATATTATTTTACATTGCATTAAAGTTTGAAAATAATTAATTAACGAGATGTAAACCTCAAAGGTCGAAGCTTAAGGGTTAGCAAGTAGTTCAATGCAAACTGTCGCCTTCTTGGTGTAAACGCCATTATACATTTGTTAAATAAAGAGATTATTAATATTTGTTATATATATTTTTTTTTCATTTACATCCTTCCCTAATGAAAAACATCAAAAAAAGTGTTTCTGTGTAGTCCTAGTTTTCCAGATTTCCTCCCAACTTTGTAGATATAATACTAGTGGCTGATATTATGATTGGGACTATTACAACCTCTTTTTTAACCCTCAAGAGAAGCACTTCTTCCCGATTCAGAAGCGTATGTCTTTGATTATTAATATCTTTTGATTAAATTATCCAATTTACGAAATATTTTTTTTTAATTTAAACCTCAATCAGTATAGAAAAAATAGAATTCCTAATACCATCGAAAAAATCAGGGAAAATGAAAATAAATATTAAAATGAGGTGTTCTATTCAAACTATCATATCTAGGCGAAATTAACAGCTAAAAACTTTCTTCCAAGAGTCTTTAAAAGGGGACTTAATGTACTTTCAAATACTTATTACATAATTTAGCTTTCATCATCATCATCATCACCATCATTATCAGCCCGTGTCGATCCACCGCAGGATGAAGGCCTCTTCAGCATGCTTCCAACTTTCCCGATCCTGGGCTTTCCTCTGCCACTCTGGTCCTATATACTTAACGATGTCATCAATCCATCGTGCTTTCGGTCTTCTTCGCGGACGTTTGCGAACAATCGGTATCCACTTCAGCATTGCCTTGGTCCATCTGTCGTCCGATCGCCTCGTTATATGGCCTGCCCATCTCTATTTTAATTGCTTTACTCTTCCAATGATGTCACAGACTTTCGTTTGTTCCCTGATCCATGCGCAGAACTTTCTGTCTCGTCTTGTGTTACCCGAATTCAAAAACTTCGGGTAGCACAGAGGGGAATTTAGCTTTATTAAAAAAAAATGTATATATATATATATATATATATATATATATATATATATATATATATATATATATATATATTTAGTTAGGTAAATTTCACTGGTATGATGCTCTTCAAAAACCGATTCGGTCTCGCTTTGACTCTCTTTGTCGTCGAAAATATCAGCTGCCTCAGCTGTCAAGATGAAAAAAAAATCACACTGTTTGTGCAAGAAGTTTTTATTTATCGACAAAACAACAGCAGTGGGTGGCGTATAGACTGATTAAGATGGCTATGGTGGGGGATCTGTAGTGCCAAAATTTTTCCCCACTTAAAGTCATTCCCTCAACGTGACCATTTATAAGGGAAAAACACTTTTAATTCACGCCTGGGTATCCCTTATCCAGTGTTTCTCTTGAGGGTTAAAGGGGTTACTGCTACGGCAGCTATTCGCCGAAGGCAGTCAGGGCGTTGATGGATTTACATCTGCACTACTAGTGGGGGTCACCCAGTTCTCTGACTCGCGAAATATGCTCTGAAACTGGGAAAAAACCTGAGTGAAAAAACGTGAGTTATACGACTAAAAACTAAATATATTTAATTACAAACATAAATTCAGAGATAATCAAAAAATCACACAATGATTTAAATATTACTTTTATGGCCTAAATAAATAGTTGAATAAACACCATATAAAAAACTCATTAACAAGTGAGTAATGAACTAAATCTAAACATAAGTAAATGTACAGGTATAAGTATAAGGATATGTATAACGGTGACTATCTGGCATTCAAAGATAGATATGAATATTGGCTCGAATAGTAATGGTGAAAATAATAATAAAAATAGAATAATGATAATAATAACATCTGGTTTTATTTTTGTGCTGGTATTTAAATGTTCATGGGAACAGTTCTACCAGAGGTGAGTGTCTAGAAAGTTATCTTAAATCTGGCCTCTAGTTTTTACGATGGTAACCAAACCCTCTAAGAAGATATAAAAAAATAAGTTTTTGCAGGACTGGGTCTACTAATCGACGTATCTCGTATGGAGAGCCTTGGAGTTATGAAAGCGAGGAAAGAAAACTTCCTTCGCTATCCAGGTTCACCTCACCCTCCTCTCCTAAAAGTTTTCTTGACCATTGCCTTGTCAGGCCTATATTATACCATTTCATTACCTACCTTTTTCACGTTTTTGAACATCACGAAAAACTTTTCTTCTCATTCTATATCGCTATTTCATTTGCGATGAATAGCAACGTATATGTTCATTTTTTAGTTCTAAAATAGTTAGAGTAAAATGTAAAATGTTGAACCGCCATTTTCTGGTGCCAGAAAATTTATTTCATTATGAATCAAGCTCGATTAGATTTAACAATAATATTATTATTAACAATATCGAACAAAAAATATTACTACTGTTATGTTGCTGAAAATAGCTGAAAAAAAAATAGAAAATGAAGCGTATCAGTTATAAAAACATGGAATGTGATAGTCAAAAGGATTCTTTAGCCAACTTTAGAATATGAATGGAATGTAACCAGAATGCAGCGTTATCAGCAGTTCGAGCATAAATACGATGGACACTAGGAACCCGCCAGACTGAGAATGGACCTATTCAGAAGTGAATACCAATTTTGCCTCCGTTTCGCGTTAAGAAGTACATCGTTAATTTGTAATAATTAGTCCTGTACAAGCAAAAGTATTAATATTTGAATACAAGTTCTTTTTAAAAACGCAAACGAAAAACCCATCTTTTTAATTTTACTACAACATTATTATTGACAATATAATACTATTATTTCACAAAGCTGATAGCGATATCTCACTACGCAAATATTTTAAAGGTAAATGATAACAAAATTTTTGGAATTATTGATAAATCAGTTCGACTGTCTAACATACATTCATATATTTAATATTCATACACAAGGGTAGCCTGAAAAGTTTCCATCCTAGCATAGAAACAATTTTTTACAAATTCAATTTTATTTTTCAACATAGGCTTCTTGTAATTCTGTACATTTTTCCAGTGATGCTCCCATCTCTTTAATAAGTACAAACAGTAATTGATATATTGTTTTGCAAAATAGTCGTTTACGAATGGGATGGCCTCCTCATCCGATGAACATCTTTGTCCTCCGAGCGAGCGAAATGTTGAGCCTAGGAAAGAGAAAAAATCGCTGGTAGCCAGATCTGGTGAATACGGTAGGTGGTCAATCAATTCAAATCCCAGTTCGGCAATTTTTGCCATGGCGATAATTGAAGTGTGAGATAGTGCGTTGTCTTGGTGGAACTAAACTTTCTTTTTCTTCAAATCCTAGCATTTTTCCGCAATTTCTGCCTGAGCTTGGCAAGTAATAATGCGTAGTATGTCCCTTTTATTGTTTTTCCCTTTTCAATACGGTCAATTAATACAACCTCATGACTATACTAAAAAATAGTCGCCATCACTTTCCCGGCCGATGGAACGGTGTTCGCCTTTTTCGGAATCCATTTATCCTTCGCAGTTCACTGTTTCGAATGTGCCTTGATTTCTGGAATGTAGTGGTGTATCCAAGTTTTATCTACAGATATTAATCGACGCCAAAACATCGAATTATTTCACTTAACTGCTTCAACAAGGCTTTACAAACGGCCATTCGAATGCGTTTTTGGTCCTGAGTGAGCAATCGCCGATTAGCGATTAGCTTTTTCTATCTTGTAACCAGACTAAACCTAACCTTAATTCGACGGTCGTCTAACCATTTGGTAAACATTTTCAATGTTATCGGTAGTGGTTGCAGTTTTTAGCCATTCCGAATGTTCGACAGTTTCAACAACCAAACTGGTATGATATCGTTACAATTCAGCCGCCCAAAATTTCCCGGTGGAAAATGATGGTGCAGAGGCGCCGTAAACAACATCCATCTCGGTTTTAATTTGGCCATAGCTTTAGTCGTTCCTTCATCCGCTCTCCAGGCGTTCAGCTTGACCGTAACTGATGACGACTTAAAGTCAGGAACCGATCTTGATGCATAGTAAATAAAAATACAACAAATATTTTCAAATGATTTATTCTTTAATTTTGAGAGTACACTTACCGATTAGGAATGGAATACAATTTTATTTAAATGACTGCCTCGGTTGGATTTGCAGTAGCCGATTTTGTTGACCCAATTTTTCAATTAACAGTTTCAATCGTTTGAGCCTCTATTCCACCAAGAACTATTTTAATTGCGTATTTTAAAGCTTCAATCGTCTCTGGATGATTCACATAACATCTGTCCTTGACGGATCCCAACAAATAATAGTCCAGTGGTGTCAAGTCGTAGCTCCTAGACTCCAACTCCTAGTTGACATCGTCATTTCGCCTGATAATGCGATTTTCAAAGATTGAGTGCAAAACGTCGATTGTAGCGTTGACTGTGTGGGCAGTGGCGCCATCTTGTTGAATCCAAATATCGGCCAAGTCTTCCTATTTAATCGTAGGGAATAAAAAGTCATTTAGCATGGCACGATAATGGTGGCCAATGATTGTTAGTGCGGCTCCTTGCTCATTTTCAAAGAAAAATTGCCCTTGATGCCTTTGGACTATATTCCACACCATACAGTTACTCGTTTTGAGTGCATTGACTTCTCAATTGTCACGTGTGGATTTTCTGTGCCAAAAATATGACAATTTTGCTTGTTCACATAAACTCCGAGATGAAAATGAGCTTCGTTGGAAAAGATAATTTTTTGGTAAAAATGCTCATTTTCTTCCAACCAATAATTGACCCATCCAGCGAATCGAAAACGCAATAGATGGTCAAACGCCTTTAATTCTTGAATTAATTGGAGTTTGTAGGCCTCCATACAGAGGGCTTTGTGTAACATTTTTCGCGGAGTCCTATCGCTGATGTTTAATTCTTGCGAACGATGGCAGGTGGAGGTGCTATGAATGTTGACGCATACTTTTATCTACAGCAGCAATATTTTCCATCGAACGAGCAGGACGGCGATGTGGAATGTGTGTAATGTCACTTAACGTGACAGTCGAATGAGCTTTTTTCACAAATTTCCTTGCACCGTTCCCAGTTGGCGTTTCATTTCTATCGAATTTTGTATGCAATTTACGGCAAGTTTTGGTAAACTGATTCACTACTTTGAAAATAACTTTTCAATATTTCCCAACGTTGATCAGACGAATATCGACTCATTTTGTACATCGGGAATATAATACTAAATTTCTGTCATGGTATGACTGTTTGTTGTTGTCTGACAGTTGTGTGTAGAGGCTGTGAGAGGCACAAAAACCGGCAGTTCAAAAACGATGCATAAGATGCCGCACCCTTTATATATATTTTTATCATTCACGTATGGGCCATGGTGGACCACGCGAAGTACAATTAGATGCGTTTGTTGTCGTTAACCTTCCTTTGCGCCCATACTAATTTCATTCTTTCGCTATGAGCTTTTTTCCTTTCGTCAGACCAAGTTGTTCCAGTCTTCCTACATTTTTCCCTCTGGCCAACTTCCCAAACGTTAACCTAGTGTCTTAAACAGCCTATATCCTGAATTTCACTTTGTGTAATATTTGCTGATCTTAGATCCTCTTTAATCGCAGCAATCCATGTAATTATTTCTACTTTAGCTCTACTCCTATTTTCATAAAATTCGAGTATTTGTCTAGTTAGCCTACTCGGATTCATCCGTTTTATGTGTCCGTAAAACTTCTTCTTTTTCTCATATCGCTATGTATATTCGTGTATTGTTTGATTTCTTGGTTTTCTCGAAGTCGGTATGTTGTGCCATTTATTTGTTTGGGATCTAAGATTTATCTTATAATTTGTCTTTCCTTCTTTTCATGTCCTCGATGTCTCTCTTTCTATTCAAAATGAGCGCTTCTGCCCCATATAGACCTATATGGTTTAATAACTGTGTTGTAATGTCTCAATTTTGTGTTTTTAGATATGCATTTTTTGTTGTAAATATTTTGTGTAAGTCTCAATGCCGTGCAATTATAACATATATATATATATATATATATATATATATATATATATATATATATATATATATATATATATATATATATATATTAGATATATACAGATAGATAATTACCCTTATTGATTTTTTGTTGCTATTAAGTCGCTGCCGGTCACCTGAAAAGAATCTTAGGAACGACTACGTCCTACCGATCTATTATTTTGTAGAGATGTATTATTGATTTTTTTTGGCGAGAGTGGACGTGATCGTCAGATTCTAATCTGGGTGCTTGGACAACGTGCTACTTTTGTTCAGTTTTTGATATTAAAGTTTTATTTTGTATACGAGCCTAATTATTTATAATTTTTATATCTTTATTTCTAACAATATATATATATATATATATATATATATATATATATATATATATATATATATATTAGATATATATATATATATATATATATATATATATATATATATATATATATATATATATATATATATATATATATATATATATTAGAATTACTAGTTTCTCGGGTAGAACCGAGTTTTAAATTTGTAAAATCTCGACGTTTAGAGATATCTTACGAACACTCTAAAGAAAAATGGTTACTCAAAAAAGACAATCAACCGTGCAATTTAACAACACCAAACACAAAAAACGACAGAACAAGCCGAAAGACATTCAATGTAATACTGCCATACATCAAAGGAACAACGGACTGTATCGGAAGACTTTTAAGAAAATACAAAATAAGGTCAGCATACAAACCTCACCGAAGAATAGTCGCATCCTTGAGAAACTCGAAATACAAGGTCAGTCTAGAAAATCAAGTAGTTAACCACATCCCATGCTCAGACTGTAACAAAACTACATCGGACAAACAAACCGAAAAATATCTGCCTGAACAAGCATACGGAATAAGGAAATAACATCGGCATTATTCCAACACCAACTAAAAATACGCTACAAAATTAACTTTGATGAATGCAACGAGATAGGCAACATAAACCATTTTCGGGACACGCCTGATCAGAGAAGCTACAGAGATCGAAAAGCAAGGAGCCCCATTTTAATACCTCGCGAAAAATTTTCTCGTATCCCAAAAATGTACCGCCTTCCTAAAATCCATAAAACTGTCATTCCTCTTCGTCCCATTGTCAGCATATATAGTTCACCAAATTAGCAATATATTTAGCGAAAACTCTACAGTCGCTCGTAGAAAAATCAACGTCCTACATCAAAAATTCGTCTCATTTCAATGAGCTTCTTCAAAGGCCATATCTGAAAGTGATATTTTTGTTAATTTCGATATTGTCTCATTATTTACAAACATTTCCCTTCCAGAAACTCTAGACTTTCTAAAAAAACAAACTCCAAACATCAATGGATATTCTTAGTTATTAAACATTGCATTTCCAATACATATTTCATCTTCAAAAATAAATTCTTTAAACAAATTCGTGGAGCTCCTATGGGCTCCCCTCTATCTCCGGTTATAGCAAATATATTTATGGAACACTTTGAAACTCAAGCCATTAACACCAGTCCGTTGAAACCTACTTGCTGGTTTTGATATGTAGATGACACCTTCGTCATTTAGCCACACGGACTACAATCTTTAAATCTGTTCCTTTCGCATTTGAACAGTATACATCCCAGGTCCAATTTACAATGGACACTGAAAACAATTCTGATCTGCCTTTTCTTGACGTTCTAATATCTAAAAGGTGAGACCAAAGCTTCTCCTATTCAGTCTATCGTAAACCCACCCACACAAACCGTTATCTAAATGCGAAGTCACATCATCATCCATCCCAATTAAATTCGGTAGTCAAAACATTAGTCACGAGATCACTAAGATTGTCGGATAGGGAAAATAGGCAAACAGAACTTAATTCCCTAGAAATGGCACTAATTCAAAACGGCTATGACATGCGTCAAATAAAAATACATATTAATGAAGTTTCAGTAAACTGGCCACACCAACCAATCTTCTAGAGAATTGTCCCAAAACCCCAATATTTTTCTGTCATACATCACGGGAGTTGCTGATAAAACTTGCCACTTATTCAGATCCCGTAATATCATATGGTGTCTATGATATTCCTTGTTCTGGCTGCTCCCAATCATATATCGGCCAAACTTATAGACGCATCCAAAATCGCATATACGAGCATTCTCTCGCCGCCCGAAAATCGGATCTCTCCTCGAATTTAGCAGAACATCATATCCAAACGGGTACAAGATCAGGATTCCAAACAAAATAGATTTCCGCAAGGCCAAAGTAATCGCACCTGTATATTGCTACAAACCCCGCATAATTGAGTGAAGCCCCGTGAAGCAATTGAGCTCAATTGAACAACAGGGACGACGGTCGTAGAGTTCCAAATACATGGAAACCACTTATTTCCAAATTGCCCATCCGAAACCCTTCCAGTCAAACGTCGACGTCCCGTCTCACCCCCGCCCCTCAACCTAGCGCCCTATCCACAACCTCACCTATTAATACAGAGGTCGCGCCGTCCACGTTCCTTTCTAGTTTTGAACACTAGGGAGTAGGCAGATTGAGGCCTCCGAGTAAATCAACTAGATTCTCTTAAAAATGCTTTCAAAGTGGAAGCCGAAACGTCGAGATTTTACAAATTTAAAACGCGGTTCTACCCGAGAACCTAGTAATTCTGATATATATATATATATATATATATATATATATATATATATATATATATATATATATATATATATATATATATATATATATAAATATATATATATATATATATATATATATATATATATATATATATATATATATATATATATATATATATATATATATATATATATATATATATATTTATATATATATATATATATATATATATATATATATATATATATATATATATATATATATATATATCTAATATATATATATATAATATCTAATATATATATGATTTTTTTGGCGAGAGTGGACGTGATCGTCAGATTCTAATCTGGGTGCTTGGACAACGTGCTACTTTTGTTCAGTCTTTGATATTAAAGTATTACTTTAAGTAAATTACTTTAAGTAAAAAAAATCAATAATACATCTCTACAAAATAATAGATCGGTAGGACGTAGTCGTTCCTAAGATTCTTTTCAGGTGACCGGCAGCGACTTAATAGCAACAAAAAATCAATAAGGGTAATTATCTCAAAAAGAGTAAAATTATCATGGTTTATTACACCACATTTGGTGGCTTGATACTCATGCTTTTATGTGAAGAAACAAAAGAAAAGGAATTAGGTCGAAATAAATATCATTTGTGAAGTCCTCAGACTTCACCCTGCTCTGCTATTAGCAAGACAGAGAGAAAAAATGTAGACATAAATAATTATCTGTGGAGACCGCAGCCTTCACTCTGCTCTGCTAGCAGGTAAGATAGAGACAAAAACGTAAACCTAAAAGTTGTCTTTGGAGACCACAGCCTTCGCATCGCTCTGCTAGTGGCAACTAGAGACAGAAAATGTAACCATAAAAATTATCTGTGGAGATCGCAGTATTCACCATGCTCTGCTACTAGTAAGACAGAGACAAAACATGTACGGACCTTAAAACTGTTCGATATTGAAACGAAAACAAGACAATAAACGATATGTTCCGAAGAAAATATCGCCGCCGTTGCAGGTATACAACCAACCATTAACCCGCAATTATAATATATATATATATATATATATATATATATATATATATATATATATATATATATATATATGTTATAATTGCACGGCATTGAGACTTACACAAAATATTTATAACAAAAAATGCATATCTAAAAACACAAAATTGAGACATTACAACACAGTTATTAAACCATATATGTCTATATAGGGCAGAAGCGCTCATTTTGAATAGAAAGAGAGACATCGAGGACATGAAAAGAAGGAAAGACAAATTATAAGATAAATCTTAGATCCCAAACAAATAAATGGCACAACATACCGACTTCGAGAAAACCAAGAAATCAAACAATACACGGATATACATAGCGATATGAGAAAAAGAAGAAGTTTTACGGACACATAAAACGGATGAATCCGAGTAGGCTAACTAGACAAATACTCGAATTTTATGAAAATAGGAGTAGAGCTAAAGTAGAAATAATTACATGGATTGCTGCGATTAAAGAGGATCTAAGATCAGCAAATATTACACAAAGTGAAATTCAGGATATAGGCTGTTTAAGACACTAGGTTAACGTTTGGGAGGTTGGCCAGAGGGAAAAATGTAGGAAGACTGGAACAACTTGGTCTGACGAAAGGAAAAAAGCTCATAGCGAAAGAATGAAATTAGTATGGGCGCAAAGGAAGGTTAACCACAACAAACGCATCTAATTGTACTTCGCGTGGTCCACCATGGCCCATACGTGAATGATAAAAATATATATAAAGGGTGCGGCATCTTATGCATCGTTTTTGAACTGCCGGTTTTTGTGCCTCTCACAGCCTCTACACACAACTGTCAGACAACAAACAGTCATACCGTGACAGAAATTTAGTATTATATTCCCGATGTACAAAATGAGTCGATATTCGTCTGATCAACGTTGGGAAATATTGAAAAGTTATTTTCAAAGTAGTGAATCAGTTACCAAAACTTGCCGTAAATTGCTTACAACATTCGATAGAAATGAAACGCCAACTGAGAACGGTGCAAGGAAATTTGTGAAAAAAGCTCATTCGACTGTCACGTTAACTGACAATACACACACTCCACATCGCCGTCCTGCTCGTTCGATGGAAAATATTGCTGCTGTAGATAAAAGTATGCGTCAACATTCATAGCACCTCCACCTGCCATCGTTCGTAAGAATTAAATATCAGCGATAGGACTCTGCGAAAAATTTTGCACAAAGACCTCTGTATGGAGGCCTACAAACTCCAATTGATTCAAGAATTAAAGGCGTTTGACCATCTATTGCGTTTTCGATTCGCTGGATGGGTCAATTATTGGTTGGAAGAAAATGAGCATTTTTACCAAAAAATTATCTTTTCCAACGAAGCTCATTTTCATCCTGGAGTTTATGTGAACAAGCAAAATTGTCATATTTTTGGCACAGAAAATCCACACGTGACAATTGAGAAGTCAATGCACTCAAAACGAGTAACTGTATGGTGTGGAATATAGTCCAAAGGCATCAAGGGCAATTTTTCTTTGAAAATGAGCAAGGAGCCGCACTAACAATTATTGGCCACCATTATCGTGCCATGCTAAATGACTTTTTATTCCTTACGATTAAATAGGAAGACTTGGCCGATATTTGGATTCAACAAGATGGCGCCACTGCCCACACAGTCAACGCTACAATCGACGTTTTGCACTCAATCTTTGAAAATCGCATTATCAGGCGAAATGACGATGTCAACTAGGAGTTGGAGTCTAGGAGCTACGACTTGACACCACTGGACTATTATTTGTTGGGATCCGTCAAGGACAGATGTTATGTGAATCATCCAGAGACGATTGAAGCTTTAAAATACGCAATTAAAATAGTTCTTGGTGGAATAGAGGCTCAAACAATTGAAACTGTTAATTGAAAAATTGGGTCAACAAAATCGGCTACTGCAAATCCACCCGAGGCAGTCATTTAAATAAAATTGTATTCCATTCCTAATCGGTAAGTGAACTCTCAAAATTAAAGAATAAATCATTTGAAAATATTTGTTATATTTTTATTTACTATGCATCCCAAGATCGGTTCCTGACTTTAAGTCGTCATCAGTTACGGTCAAGCTGAACGCCTGGAGAGCGGATGAAGGAACGACTAAAGCTATGGCCAAATTAAAACCGAGATGGATGTTGTTTACCGCGCCTCTGCACCATCATTTTCCACCGGGAAATTTTGGGCGGCTGAATTGTAACGATATCATACCAGTTTGGTTGTTGAAACTGTTTTTTTGTGTTTGGTTGTTGAATTGCACGGTTGATTGTCTTTTTTGAGTAACCGTTTTTCTTTAGAGTGTTCGTAAGATTATTCGTAATTCTGTATTTGTTACACTTTAACTTTGTATTTTTTAAATTGTATACTTTTACGTCGATGCTGATCAATTGTCTGTAACTTTTCGACAATAACTGAGTTGGATTCGCCGGGTCTGTCCTTAAATATGGATGGGACTTGTAAAGTCATCGAAAGTGCAGGTTTTTGTTGGTGGACCATGGGATAAGCGTTGTTATTGTGATTCCTGCTAACATATCATGTAATGGATATGTCAGGTGTTCATCGTATGATGTTGGGCGTGGGAAGCTGAGTCAGCAGTTGACTTGAATCGATACCTCTTTTGAAATCTGATATGTTTTTCTAGATCAGGATTCCAACTGAAAACTGATATACGTTTAGTTCGTAAATAAGATAATTTGGAAGTGGCTAATTCTGATATAACAACTCCCCCTTTTAGAAAAAAGTTGGTATGTTAAAACAACTTTTTAGATTTAATTATTAATGGTGGTTAGTTCCAAGGGTTGTTCTTCTTCTATGTCTTCTCCTATATGAACGCTTGGTCTATGTCTTGAGAGGATTTTCTTCCATCTTGAAAAGGTTGTACTTCTTCGATTTCTTCCTATTTTTGATCTTCTGCGGTTTTTGCATTTCCAAAATATGTATACGAGTATCAAAGTAATTATTATTGGAATTGTTAAGAAAGTAAACCAGCCATGGTGTTTTTTCACAAAAGGTTGGCTTATTAAATTGTCAAACTGTTCAGAGTATTCGTTTAATTTGTGGTTGGCTATGTTCAGATCTTCCAAGTTGATCGTTCTTAATTTCAAGCGTTTCAATTCTGGTATCTTGATTTTCTCGGGGATGTGATTACAACAGTTGCATGGTATCTGCATCGGATTGGTATTATAGGCTATTTTGTAACATAATCGTCGATATCTTGGCCTTGTATTCTAGTGCTGCTGATAAACGCATTGCACTTTGGCTGTAATTTCAAGAGAGTGTTTTCATTTATTATCTTTGTATTCATTTCCCTTGTTCGGCATTTAATTGTCACTGGTAATTGTTCTGCTATAATTATTAGCCAAAAATGTATACCCAATTGATGTACATTATAGTCTTTTGCCATTATTATCGAAGTTTGACATGTTTTTGGAAAATATTTTTGTTGTTTTAATATATGAGCTTCACATATAGCATCATTATCTATTGGGTATGGAAATACGTTGGAACATATTTTGTTTTGTCTATCGATTGATTTACATTTATCTGAATTGTCTATTGTAGTGTATAAGAACGAATCATCGCTTCGCGCAATGTATTTATATGTTGTAGTCAATATATGGTGTAAGAGTGTTCGATGATCAAGCAAAGGCATTGAATAATTGCTATAAACAGTGTACATTTCTTTATCTATTACAGGAATCTCTAAAACAAAGACTAATTTTGTGTCTGACTGGTATGCTTTCAAATCGATTATATCGAGATACTGTGGTATTGATGTAGCTGATATCAGTAATGGAAGATTATTCCTTTTAAGGGACTGCGATATATCTTTCAGTGAGTCAATCAAATCAAATGGTGTTATAATTGAGCTATGCAATATTTTTAATCTGACAAATGTTATTGCGTTTATTATATCAGTTAGTGTATTCTGGTTAAAAATGTAACTTTCCATAAGGGATTCACAAATATTAACTATGTTGATTTGAGATGGGAAATAATTTAATTGATCTGAAATATTCATTATTGAGTTTCTAATTTCTTTCTAGTTTCTAATTATTAAATGTCTCTTCATAGATTTGTATCCTTTGAATCGTTGAATTAAAATTTTTTGTTACTGATATCTGATTTTTCAATATATTTTCTATCTAGAATTCATCTTGTAATTTTAGTAATGCATTCGTTAAAATATTCGCCGTCTGAGGCGTCAAGATTTCCGGTAATTGATTACCATATTGTTCCATTTCCGTTTAGTATTCCGCGTTTTTCTCTATATATGTATTTCCTTGTATCGCTCGTTATTTCTGTACATTTGACTGACTGTATATTTGATTGACTGTATACTATAACTGACTTGGAAATTTGTGATAATCGATTGATATGTGTCTGTATTTCAGCTTTGAATGCCATCATGCGGGGTGGATCTTCCTGAATCATGTGTAATATGTTTTCTAATATTACATCGTGTCTTGAAATGGTATCTTTAATTGTTTTTAATTCTCTGTAGACGAGTAGTGTCCATTTGTCGTTGGAAAATCGAATTTGTCCTTGTTCATGGAAATATATAATCTATAATATATAGTTCATGGAAATATATAGTTCATGGAAATATATTCCGATTGTATTGTTGATAGGAGTTAACGTATATTGGGAGTTGACGATTGTTATAAGTTCAAAAATTCTGAAAAGAAATTTCTCATGATAGGGTTTTAGTCTATCGAAGTTTATTTTTGATTTTTGATTAGTTTCTGGATTTAAAATAATAGCTGAGTGTTCAAAGAGTTCTTGGATTTCGAATGATCCGTTAAATTTATTTTTAGATTTGCTTGTTATTTGCGATTCTTTGACGTATACTTTGTCTCCGATTTTATATTCATAAAATTTTCTTGGAATGGTTTCGTCAAAACAGGTTTTTGATTTTTCTTTTTTCAAAATGTTTCTTTCGCGTACGATTTTATGATAATATTCCATTTTCTTGTTCAAGTCTCTCATGTATTTCGATATTAGATTTTATTCGTTATATTGTGTTTCAGGTGGTCTTGAAGATGTGCCCAAAAATTAACTCTAATGGTGTAAATCCATGAGTTCTGTTCTGTGTGTTATTGTAGCATATTACTGTATAGGGTAAAATATTGAAAGGACGTTCGTCCAGGTTTTCCATTTGATGCATTCTAATCATTTCACTGAGGGTGACATGGAATCGTTCTAGCGATCCATTGGATTGAGGATGTCCTACGCTTGAAAATGTCAATTTTATATCGTACAATTCACATAGGTCTTTTACGGGGGTGTTATCAAATTCTCGACCTTGGTCACAGTGCATTCTTAGTGGTGTTCCATAGTGTTGGAAGAATACTAACAGAGTGTTTACGATATTTTTTGCTTTTTTTATCTGACACAATTTACACAAACATATCCCCTGTTTGTGTAAATTTTGTCAATTCATCCCCAATCGTCAAAGCGTAATTTTTTGTCGGGTACTCAAATATATCAATATTGATTCTCTCGAAGGGTGTTTTTGGTGTTTCAGTAATGACTAATGGTCTGTTTAAATTTTGACGTAGTATTTTAGTCTTTTGGCAGGTTTCGCATTTCTTTACGAAATTTTCGACATCTTTCGTTATTTCTTTGCCAGTTGTTGTTTTCTTTTATCCTTCGGATTGTTTCATTAATTCCTCCGTGTAAATTAGTTTTTCCCTTGTGATAATGATCTAAAATATCGGGTTTTCAGTTTCATCGGGTATTTTTACCATGTTTTAGCAAATAGCTTCCCATTTAGCAAAATATTTCGAGAATTGAAAGTTTTAATTGGTTCTCGGCGTGATAGGTTAAAGATAAATCAATTTTTTCTTGATCTTTATATAGAATGTAAAACAAAAGTGCTACTCTTGTAGTTGGATCGAAATCTAAAGAAATAATAAAGTATTTCCTATTTTTAACTGTTTTACTGTTGAATATATTTATTATTTTTGGTTGTAGTTCAGTATTTTCATCTAATATATCAAGTATTTGGTGGTGAAAGCCTTGGAGTTTGTTTTGCCATAAAAATGTTATTACATTCTTGTGTATCTTTTCTAATGGCTGATCGTTTGATATTTCGATTTTGGAGTAATCTATTAGAGATCGGTTATCATAAAGGTTTACGAATCTGTTATATTCATTTGTGATTATTTCATCGATGTCGGTTTCTGATTCGTCGTTTCTTATTTCTGTTTCACTATCGTTGTCTTCGCTTGATGTTAACACTGGAATATTTGTTTTTGAAACGAATTTTTCGCATTTTTCGAAATTATTAACTTTTATTCTGGAAAGTGCGTCAGCATTCTTGTTAGTTTTTTCTGATTTGTGTTTGATTTTGTGGTCGTATTCTTCGAGTTTCAGACGCCATCGAGCTAATCGGCTGCCTGGGTCTTTTATTGAAAATAACCATGTTAGAGGACGATGGTCGGTTATAAGAGTGAACTTTCTTCCGTATAAGTATGGACGAAAATGTTTTACGGCCCATACTATCGTTAATAATTCTCGTTCTATTGTTGAATACTCTGTTTCTGCGCTGCATAATGTTCTTGATTCGAATGCAATAGGTAATTCTTTTTCAATTGATTCTTGTGGAAGTACTGCTCCTATAATGAATGCGCTAGCATCTGTTGTTAAGAAGAATGGTTCTTCGAAATTCGGGTATATTAATATAGGACTTAATATTAGATATTCTTTCAGTTCAGTCTTTACAATCTTGACTAAATAGGAATGGTACATCATTTTGTAACAATTTAGTTAATGGTTTAGATATTCTTGCAAAATCTGGAATAAAACATCTGTAATAACCTGTTAATCCTAAAAATGATTTTATTTCCTTGGAATTTTTCGGTCGAGGAAAATTTTTGATACAGTTAATTTTGTCTGGGTTTGGTTTCACGCCATCAGGTGTTATGATATGTCCAAGATATGCTACTTCTTTTTTCAAGAATTCGCACTTATCTCGCTGAATTGTCCATAATGCGTTGAAAAGTTGATGGAGCATTTTTTAAACCAAACGGCATTCGAATGAATTCATAATGACCGTTGTCGACTGACAAGGCTGTCTTTTGAATATCTGTCGGATTGATCTCTATTTGATGAGAGCCGGATGCAAGATCTAGTGTAGATAAATATTCACATTGTCCTAATTGATCGATAATGTCCGATATGTTTGGTAATGGATATTTATCGTCTATGGTTAACTCATTTAATTTTCTGTAGTCGATTACTACACACCTCGTTTGTTGGATGCATCTAACTTTTTTGGTACGACCCATACTGAAGATGACCATGGAGAGATGGGTGGTCTGATTATTTTCTGATTTAACATTTCGTTGATCTGTTTTTTGACATCTTCCTTGTGTATTTGGGGATATCTGTATGACTTTGTGTATGTTGGTCTGGCGTTATTCGTATCGATAGTGTGTTTGATCTCGTTATATAAAATATATCTTTGTAATCAAGACATAGATTTATAATTAGTTCTTTCTCTTCTTCATTTAGATTTTCGGTTCGAAGTTGTGATTTTATTTCTTGTATTCTATCGGTTTTGAGAGGATTTTGAGTTTCATTATTAAAATTTTGATCATAATTATAAGGTTCTATGTTTATGTCTGAAAAATTTATCGATTTCGGTATGGCATTACAATTTGCGATGGATGTAAGAAATTCAGCGTTTTCATTAACGTGAACTAAAGCATTAGGTATATAAACTTTTTCTTTTTCTTGTCTGGATATTATTGCATCAGTATTTGTGAGGTTACATTTCTGTTTAAAAATCATTGCTGGTCTAGTATTGATGTTGATTTGATTTTCTGGTTTTTCCTGTCTTTGTGAATTTTGTTGATCTTCTGAGTTTCTAGTGAAATTTATTGAATCGTTGATTTTGTGTAACGGTAGCGTTTTGAAATTTGTCAATAGTTGTTTGTTTTTTAACTCTACTGTGCATTCGTAGTGTTCTAAGAAATCTAGACCTAAGATTCCGTCAAAGTCTATATCTAAGTTATAAATGAAAACTTTATGTGAATCGTTTTTTGTGAAAGGTATTAAGACTAATTCTTTGATTAATACTTTTTGATCTGTTATGCCCTGTATTGAAAGATTTCCTGGGATTCTTCTATTGCAACTTTTTACTGTGTTCTCTTTAAATGTGGATATTCCTGCTCCTGTATCGATTAACAGTTTAAAAGTGTTTGTTGCGTCATTGATATAATACAAGTCGTTTACGTCAACTGCGAGATAGTTGAAAATTTACGTGTTGATCTGTGTCATCAGGATAATAGCTTGGTTGTTGTTCTGCATTATCGAATTGATAATCTTCTTCGTAGTATTCACTATCTTGGTCATAATATTGATCTTGGTTATAGTATTGATCTTCTTGGCTGTTTTGTTGGTCTTCAAAATATTCATATGTTTGATATTCCGGGTAATAGTCAGATGGATAATTTCGGTTAATTAAATGTGCTCGTTGTTATTTGAACGTAATTTGGTAATTTGGATTTCTTTGGATGACTGAAGGTATTTGTTGCGTAAATTGCGAATTAGTTGGTGGTCTCGGTTATGTATTTCCAAACTGAGTATTATTTTGTCTCTGAATTTGAGGTTCATTTGGTCGATGTGTGAAATATTCTGACGGTCTTTGAGTATTTTGAAAATTTGAAGGATTTTGGTTTACGTTTGCAAATTTTACGCGACAATCTCTGGAGAAATATTCTAGACGTCTGTAGTATGAACATTGGGGTGTTTGAAAGTTTGAACGTTTAATTGGTTGGTTGTTAGGAATATTTCTTGTCATAATCGATTTTGATTATTTCTGATTTTTAATGCCAAATCTCTTGTGTCGCCGAAATGAGAATTTAAAAGTTGTTTAATTTCCGAATATGTTATTGGATTACGCGAGTTTATTAATTGTGTGGCTCTGCCTCGAAGTATTTTTAATTTTTAATGTGAATTATCAAAAGATGTTTTTGATTTGTACTTGACATGTCGTAAGCACACTCACAGGCACTTAAAAATGTTTGGAGAAATATCTGATCATAATCGGGTATAATCGAGAAAATTTCTGATAGTTTATATGGTTCTATCTAGAGTTCGTCAGTTAGCTTTCGGATGTTAGCTTTCAAATTTAAATTTTATTTTTGTTTTTTTTATTTAAAATAATATTTTTTTTGAAAAAATGGATGTTAAATTAGATGTTAGTTTTTCAACTTTAAATTTTATTTTTGTTGTTTTTATTTCAAATAATATTTTTTGAAAAAATGGATGGTAATTTTTGGAATTGATATGCCAGGTGTTCATCGTATGATGTTGGGCGTGGGAAGCTGAGTCGGCAGTTGAGACTTGAATCGATACGTGTTTTGAAATCTAATATGTTTTTCTAGATAAGGATTCCAACTGAAAAGTGATATACGTTTAGTTCGTAAATAAGGTAATTTGGAGGTGGCTAATTCTGATATAACATATATATTAGGTTTTTTCCGGGGGTTGGTCCCTGTTGGGAGCTTGCAGATGTTTCGCCAAAATCTCATTTGACATCTTCGGTGCTTACTATCGCGAGGTTCGTGACTTTCTATGAGAGATCGCTTCCGCTTTCTCACCCTTGTTTTGGGTTCGCTTTGCAGCCCTTACCCATCTTAAATTAACTGCCTCCAAAACGAGACCTGACTTTTCCCTTTTATGCGGGTGTATTTCCACCCCTTGAAATGTGATGAAAACTTTTCCATGAAAAGTAGAATTTGATCATATAGAAATTTTGGTTTTTTCGAAGTCCAGGAAAACTTCGTGAAGGTTAACTAGAAACAAGAAGATTTTTGTCTTAATCGGAAAATTGATGAGTCCGTATCCAAATGCCGGGCCGACGGCCAGTGGGTGCCGACGATCCGCCATTTAAAGACGGGGTAGAGGGACTTATGATAGCGGTCCTTAATGAGTCTTACGCAGGCTGAAAAATCCCGAGAAGTTCGGGTCCCATGGGCCTACTGACTGAAAAGGGGGGACGATACACGGAATTAGTTTTTAGGCTCACCAAGAAAAATTTGGAGAGCAGCGGATAACTGGGTCAGGATTTGGCGCCCCAGTTGTCCCGTTAGTTGGTTCACAAGCTCGGAGAAGGGATTATTTGCTTATGTAAGGGGCAGGTTCGCAGGAACCGTGTTCCGCCGAGACCCCCCACACCAAGGTTGGTAGGCGAATAACTTTATTATTTTATGGTTCTGAAAAGGCCCTGTTGGTTCTGTTTAATGTTGGGATATTTGCTGCCTTGTTGGTGCTGGGCCTCGCGGGTATCCTTGGAAGCTCGCAGTATACAAGCCTCCGAAAGTTGACACACGTTGCCGGACTGTACTTACCTTTTTTGCACTCCCTTGATGGGTGTAGCTGGGAGCACTTTACGCAGACAGCGTCCGCCTGGCATTTCTTGGCCGAATTATCGAATTGTTGGCAGTTAAAGTACAGCTCAACCATTCGACCTTTGTCCTTGGATTTTGACCTCTTGGTTAAACAAAGTCTTTATGTTATATATATCCTCTTCTCCTTCGGGACAACGACCTGAATGATTGCCATGGGGGCGCCTTTGGACGCCTTGGACATGGGTGAAGACCCATGTCGATCAATTCTTGCTTTAGTTCTGATGTTGGGATGCCACAGCCAGAACAATCGCATAGGCAAGCATACGGAAAAAGCCAGTCTGGGTTTTGCTGCGATTGATTGCTAGTCGCCTTTCGACTAGCCATCTCGAGGCTTTTAACGTCTGCTTTTTCAACCTCGATGTAATCACCCAGGGCGCGTGGGCCGACGTATAGAAAGCCGTATCATCAGCATAAAATGCAGTCTGCACGTGCGGAATCTTTGGAAAGTACGCCATGTAGATATTGAAGATTACGGGGGCAAGAGGGGAACCTTGCGGTACTCCCGCTTCGATTCGCTGGACTGATGAAAGTGCACCATCGACGAGCACTTGGAAAGTGCGTCCATTCAGAAATGATGCCAACAGCTTGACTAGGTCGGTTGGTATGCCGAGTCTGAGCATCTTGACTATAAGTCCGAGATGCCAAACTCGGCCTGATGGACGGCTGCGTGCCCCCTCCGGAAACCAAACTGCTCGTCCAGCAATATGTTCTTGTCGGCAAGAACACCTTTCAGAGCATGTAGAATTGCTCTTTCGGCGATCTTGCCGAGTGCGCTAAGCAAGCTGATCGGCCTGTAGCTACTTGGCTCCTGTGGGCTTTTTCCTTTTTTAAGGATTACGATGATTTGGGCATGTTTCCATAGAGATAGAAAATGCTGGAGTCTGAAAATTGGGTTGACTATGTTAGTCAAATGCACAATTTGCTTGTTAGGCAGTCGTTTCAGCTGCATTGGTGAGATGCGGTCGCGACCAGGAATTTTTGTGACTTTCAAACCTCGGATAATATCGTGTATTATCTTCGACGAGACAATTTGGCTAATCAAGTGGCCGGGGTTGGGAGTTCCTTAGTATGAAAGGATTTCTTGTTTGAACTTGTTAACTTTATTCCTCTTCTCAACTGATGGTCGAGAAGAGGTTATCTGTTTTTGGTAGGTTACGGCAAAGAGTTCCGCCTTCTCCGCCCAGGTGACGGCGTGAGAATCACCCGTCCTTAGGGGGGGAACCGGCGCTCTCACCTTACCCACCATGAATTTGGCTGTTTTCCATAACGATCGATCAGCCGTGTCGATTGACGCCAGAAAAATCATCCAAACTGTCGTCTCTAAACTCCTGAAGAGCCCCTTGGAACTCTCTCTTAGCCTCGTTTGCACGAAGCCGGAGTTCAAGGTCGCCAGTCAGGTGATAGCGTCTGTAAACCCGGTTTTTTATACGAATATTCTCTTTTATCTCGAACGGGACGTCCAAGGTAATCCGAGTTGATTCTGGAGAGGTTTTAGTAGCCACTTGCGTGGTTTCTATTATGCCGTGGGTTAATTTTTCGACCGCATCTTCAAGCTGCTGAACGTTACCAATACGCGGGTTTGGCCCGCTGTCCTGCAAATGCTGTTGAAAAATGCTCCAACAGATATTAGTCTTCTTTCTTGGCGGAAAGGTATCAACCTTGGTGCCGATTGTTAACACTACCGGGTAGTGAGGTAAGCTCATGGACAACCTGGACATCGCATTCATTCGTTAGATTCTTTATGATAAAGAAATCTAAGAAGCTGCGGAAGCGGGATGGTTCGTCTGGAACAAGGAGGTTCAGCCCGTATCTTTCCGCCAAAGATAACAGGTCAGCTCCTCGCCTGTTTGTCAGATCCGAACCCCACGATCGGTTATGGGCGTTGTAATCTCCTCCAATGATGAATGGGGCGTTGTTATTCAGGAGCCTGCCAACTTTATCTGAATCGAAGTCGTGGCAAGCTCTCTGGTACCATGAAGATATGTTAACAAGATTACCTTCCAGAACCACCTACACAGACATGACTTCTGAGGAAGTAAGGCCCATCGGAGGTTATGCCTGATTCCTCTCTTGACGATGGTGCTTTATTATTATTTTGAGTCCCCCAAACGAATGTTGGGGGAGGAATTTTTGGCGGAGGTTTGGAGAATAGTCGATTGAGTTTTCTTTCCTTCACCCTTATTCGGGGGTCTTTGGGGACAAGCTTTGGAGTTGGCCGGGTGCGGACCTGCACAGTTGGCACATTTAGCCGGAGTGTTCTTCGGTTTTTTGCAATCCTTTGAAGCGTGGTTGGCCGCACACTTCATGCACTTGGGGGGCACGTGGCATTTCTTTGCGGTGTCTCCGAAGACCTGGCATTTGTAACACTGCGAGGTCTCCCCATTAGAGTTGATATTTTCCACCTTGATCTTTTGGTGGATCAGCTACTTGATGTTATGAATCCCCTTTTGCTCTTTGGGGAGGATCACGTATACTAAAGTAAGCGGTTGCCCCTTCTTGTTTTTCCACCTCTGAATTTTCGAGGGGGTGAATCCTAATTCGACCAGTTCTTCGCGGATATCTTGTTCGGAAACAGTTTACACGATATTCCGGATTAACACGAGTAATTGCTTCTCACTCTTCGTACAGAAGGTATGATAAGAGAGAGATCGGTTTGCCGTGTAATATTTATGACTTCTAGCCTCGGTCTTAGTCGGTAGCGATTGGCTGGCACTGGCGCTAGCTCCGTCCCCTGAGGCGCTTGCGACGTCTTTGTTTCCAGTCGTGCTCTGGATGTCCTGCTGTCCGAGTTTGCTGGTCTAAGAACGCTTTTCCACGTTGGCGGCAAGTGTAGAGCGTCGTTCCTCTTATTTAGACTTCCTTGCTTTTCGAACTCTATAGCTTCTCTGATTAAGCGTGTCCGAAAATAGTTTATGTTAACTATCTCGTAGCAATCATCAAAGTTAATTTTGTGGCCTGTTTCTAGTTGGTGTTGGAATAATGCCGATGTTGTTTGCTTGATGTTGTTGTTTGAATCTTGAATGAATCCCATTGTGTACTTTCTCTCATTGCTAAGAACCGACACTATTATACCTGAAACGCAAAATAGAATTGAGTTGTCTTTAGCGACTTTTGACTATGGCCGCAGTGTTCATTCAATGTAACTAATTTTTGAGAATTTATACAGGTAATTTTGAAGTATCATGTATTACCGTACTTTAAAATGCATCAGAAAACCTTTTTTAATAAGATAATTTATGTTCATAGAGTTCTCCGTTCACCTGAACTTCCAAAAGCTCCAAATATTTTATCAATTGAGCTCATGTGGGATATTATTGGCATATGACTGGATTACCTAATGGATTTACCTAGTCACTTTTGAAGACATGAGGACCAAGTAAAAAACTTTTGCACTTTTGCACAAAAGCTTTGCCCGTACCACACTAAATTTCATTGAAATTATTCGACGCACGTTTCGCTGTTCAGTTAGCATCATCAAAAACTGATAAAAACTAATATTAATCACTAAGCAAATTTGAATCATCTCATTATAAAACATTTATTTATCAAGAAAGGTTACAAAATCAAAAATATTAAAAAAAGCACAAGTCCCGTCCCATATCATTCTCATTAGGTGAGTCAGTGGATGCGTTTCAAATTACCACCATAAGTGGTATTATGCAAATTCACTTATAGAATAGTCTGAAATTTTGATCTGTTATTAATTGTTGTTGAAGATATTTTTTTAGCTAACATAAATCAGTATTAATAACTAAATCATGGTAGTCACATTTTTATGTAAATTAGAATCTGTAATAAACATCACATTGTGCCAAATTCATAAGTATACACTAGATTTATATTATTAAGAAATATATTAATGACCTAATTTTAGAAAATAATTACCTACCAAAATTAATGTTGTGGGTGATGCTTGCTAATTGCTGCAAATCCTCCTTGAAGCTTTTATTCTTGCACTTTTCGTCTAGTACTCGTCTTTACTTTTTCTCTTTTTCTTATATCGACTGGATTGAAGGACCATACTTATATATTGGTTAATTATATTTGCACTACTTTCTTTATTTTAACAAGAAAACTAATCGTTTGATTATTGCATTGTTTAAACTTAATTTTTATGATGCTTGACGTTAGAGTGTGTTAGGCACAATGTGTTGTTTATTACAGATTCTAATTTACATAAAAATGTGACTACCATGACATAGTTATTAACACTGATTTATGCTTGCTATAAAAATATCTTCAACAACAAATAATAACCGATCAAAATTTCACACTTTTCTATAAATCAATTTGTATAATAACACCACTTATGGTGGTAATTAGGTACGCATTCACTTACTCATCTAATGAGAATGATAGGTTCGATTTGGTCTTAGGTTCAAGAAACATCATGGGCTACTTGTACTTTTTTGATATTTTTGAATTTGGAACCTTTCGTGTTAAACGTTTTATAATGAGTTGATTAAAATTTTTATATGATTACAATTTGCTTAGGATTAAGATTAGTTTTTATCAGTTTTTGATGATGCTAACTGAACATCGAAACGTGCGTCGAATAATTTCAATCAGGTTTGGTGTGGCTCATTATACAGTTTTTTACTTGGACTCATGTTTTAGAGTTTCATGCATTTGAAAGTGATTAGGTAAATCCATAAGTCTTATGCCGATAATATCCCACATGAGCTCAATTACATGTTTACATTAACACATTTTACAAAAATTTTTACAAATTCAACGTTTAGAGAAAGCTCCGGTGAAAAAACCGGAAGGAAAGAATGACGGGAAAGAATGACAAAGCACCAACGTGGAGCGCGGGTGAATTTTCTTTGGTTTTAATATATATTCTTTCGGTCTTATTCCGGTCTTCCTCCATTTTTTTCTCTGGCCAACCTCCCAAACATTAACCTTGTATCCGAAACAGTTTATATCCTAAATTTCACCTTATATATATATATATATATATATATATATATATATATATATATATATATATATATATATATATATATAGCCTGTATCGATCCACTGCAGGTTGAAGGCCTCTTCAGCATGCTTCCAACTTTCACGTTCCGGGGTTTCCTTTGCCACTCGGGTCGAATATACTTAACGATGTCATCAATCCATCGTGCTTTCGATCTCCTTCGCGGACGTTTGCGATCAAACGGTATCCACTCCAGGATTGCCTTGGTCCATCTGTCGTCCCATCGCCTCGCTATATGGCCTGCCCATCTCCATTTCAATTGCTTTACTCTTCCAATGATGTCACAGACTATTGTTTGTTCTCTGATCCATGCGCAGGACTTTCTGTCTCGTCTTGTAATGTCAAGCGTACATCTTTCCATTCCCCTCTGTGCCTCCCGAAGTTTTTGAATTGATTGCGATGTGAGTGTCTAGGTTTCACTTCCGTATGTCATAACGTAGAACTCATTGATCGAAGACTTTTCTTTTCAGGTAAAGTGGGAGTCTGCTCTTAAACACTATGTTGAGCCTACCAAATATATATATATATATATATATATATATATATATATATATATATATATATATATATATATATATATATATATATATATAAATATATATATATATATATATATATATATATATATATATATATATATATATATATATATATATATATATATATATATATAAATATATATATATATATATAAATATATATATATATATATATATATATATATATATATATATATATATATATAAATATATATATATATATATAAATATATATATATATATATATATATATATATATATATATATATATATATATATATATATATATATATATATATATATATATATATTAGCTTGATACTATAATGACAACTGGTTTATTGCTATATAATTATGCCACCTCAACAATATAGTACTAGTCACATCCATCGGGTGAGAGGGTGAACCACGTGATCTAACACGGCCTTCCTGATATTAGGGCGCCTTCGCACTTTTTTGCTTATAACATAACTGGAAAAACAAATTAAAGGAAAACAAAAACTCAGAGTATAAGATCCAGTCTTAACAAAAGTTTAGGGACCAAATAGTCCAAAATTGTTATTGGGGATCCTGCTTAAACAGAAGTTTAGGGACCGAATAGCCCAAAATTTGTTTTTGGGGCCCTTGCTTAAATAAAAGTTTAGAGACCTGCTAGCCCAAAATTGTTTTTGGGGACCCTGTCTAAACATAAATTTAGGGACCCAATAGCCCAAAATTGTTTTGGGGACCTTGCCTAAACAAAAGTTTAGGGATCTAATAGCCAAAAATTGTTTTTTTGGTACTTTGCCTAAACAGAAGTATTAATATATTCTGTATCAATGCCCTCATTGGGAAATGTGAAGTCAGCCAACAGCTGATCAGTGGCCTTCAAACGTCGATTTTTGCCAAACATTAAAACCCATGAAGCAAAGCACGATTTATTGACGGTAACGTTAAAATCACCTTCGATTCGATCGGGAAGCACTTGTGTCCAATATTTCTCATCTTTATCAGTGAGAATAGCTTGCATGACATTAAACAGGGTGCGCATCACATGTTCAACTTGTCCATTACCACGTTGAACTTCTGTTGCAATTAAGTGTAGTTCAATTAAGTTAATATATATATTAGCAGTATATATTAGTAGTGCAATTAAGTTAATATATATATTAGCTTGATACTATAATGACAACTGGTTTATTGCTATATAATTATGCCACCTCAACAATATAGTACTAGTCACATCCATCGGGTGAGAGGGTGAACCACGTGATCTAACACGGCCTTCCTGATATTAGGGCGCCTTCGCACTTTTTTGCTTATAACATAACTGGAAAAACAAATTAAAGGAAAACAAAAACTCAGAGTATAAGATCCAGTCTTAACAAAAGTTTAGGGACCAAATAGTCCAAAATTGTTATTGGGGATCCTGCTTAAACAGAAGTTTAGGGACCGAATAGCCCAAAATTTGTTTTTGGGGCCCTTGCTTAAATAAAAGTTTAGAGACCTGCTAGCCCAAAATTGTTTTTGGGGACCCTGTCTAAACATAAATTTAGGGACCCAATAGCCCAAAATTGTTTTGGGGACCTTGCCTAAACAAAAGTTTAGGGATCTAATAGCCAAAAATTGTTTTTTTGGTACTTTGCCTAAACAGAAGTATTAATATATTCTGTATCAATGCCCTCATTGGGAAATGTGAAGTCAGCCAACAGCTGATCAGTGGCCTTCAAACGTCGATTTTTGCCAAACATTAAAACCCATGAAGCAAAGCACGATTTATTGACGGTAACGTTAAAATCACCTTCGATTCGATCGGGAAGCACTTGTGTCCAATATTTCTCATCTTTATCAGTGAGAATAGCTTGCATGACATTAAACAGGGTGCGCATCACATGTTCAACTTGTCCATTACCACGTTGAACTTCTGTTGCAATTAAGTGTAGTTCAATTAAGTTAATATATATATTAGCAGTATATATTAGTAGTGCAATTAAGTTAATATATATATTAGCTTGATACTATAATGACAACTGGTTTATTGCTATATAATTATGCCACCTCAACAATATAGTACTAGTCACATCCATCGGGTGAGAGGGTGAACCACGTGATCTAACACGGCCTTCCTGATATTAGGGCGCCTTCGCACTTTTTTGCTTATAACATAACTGGAAAAACAAATTAAAGGAAAACAAAAACTCAGAGTATAAGATCCAGTCTTAACAAAAGTTTAGGGACCAAATAGTCCAAAATTGTTATTGGGGATCCTGCTTAAACAGAAGTTTAGGGACCGAATAGCCCAAAATTTGTTTTTGGGGCCCTTGCTTAAATAAAAGTTTAGAGACCTGCTAGCCCAAAATTGTTTTTGGGGACCCTGTCTAAACATAAATTTAGGGACCCAATAGCCCAAAATTGTTTTGGGGACCTTGCCTAAACAAAAGTTTAGGGATCTAATAGCCAAAAATTGTTTTTTTGGTACTTTGCCTAAACAGAAGTATTAATATATTCTGTATCAATGCCCTCATTGGGAAATGTGAAGTCAGCCAACAGCTGATCAGTGGCCTTCAAACGTCGATTTTTGCCAAACATTAAAACCCATGAAGCAAAGCACGATTTATTGACGGTAACGTTAAAATCACCTTCGATTCGATCGGGAAGCACTTGTGTCCAATATTTCTCATCTTTATCAGTGAGAATAGCTTGCATGACATTAAACAGGGTGCGCATCACATGTTCAACTTGTCCATTACCACGTTGAACTTCTGTTGCAATTAAGTGTAGTTCCAATCCAGTGTAGTTCATGTCCATCATTTGCGTTTGTGTCTACATTGTTTTTCACTGTATATATATATATATATATATATATATATATATATATATATATATATATATATATATATATATATATATATATATATATATATATATGCCCACAAGGTAGCGTAACGGAACCGTGTAGGGAAATATTACAGAAATCTTTCACCCTTTCTCCACGTGGTGCCACCGATCGCCTTCGCCGAACTGTCAACCATGCGACGTCACGTGTCTCTCGGGACTGGTTTCTAGCCTTTCAGCCGTCATCAGCCGAGCTCTAGACGAACACAAGGAAAGCAGTTTGGAGAGACGATCGGGGCCAGACCAGATTAACTGGCCATTTTAATGACGGGTCGTGATCGCACACAACTCACGCCATCATACGGCGAATGCTCGTAGCAGTCAGGACCGCTCGTAACATTCTACCTGGAACCTCGGGTATAGTACCAGGTATGCCCACAAGGTAGCGTAACGGAACCGTGTAACGGAACAACAGAAGTTGTTCCAGTCTTCCTACATTTTTCTCTCTGGCCAACCTTCCAAACGTTAACCTTGTATCTAAAACAGCCTCTATCCTGAAATTCACTTTGTGTAATATTTGCTGATCTTAGGTCTTCTTTAATTGCAGCAATCCATTTAATTATTTCTACCTTAGCTCTAGTCCTATTTCCATAAAATTCGACTATTTATCTAGTTAGCCTACTCGGATTCATCCGTTTTATTTGTCCGTAACACTTAAGTCTTCTTTTTCTCATATCGCTATGTATATCTGTGTATTGTTTGATTTCTTGGTTTTCTCGAAGTCGGTATGTTGTGCTATTTTTTTGTTTGGGGCCAAGGATTTTTCTTTCCTTCTTTTCAATGTCCTCGATGTCCCTCTTTCTATTCAAAATAAGCGTTCCTGCAGCATATAGACATTCTGGCTTAATAACTGTGTTGTAATGTCTCAGTTTTGTGTTTTTAGATAGGCATTTTTTGTTGTAAATATTTTGTGTAAGTCTCAATGCCGTTTCAATTTTTTGACATTTACCCTTATTGGCCGCTTTTTCCAATCCATTTTCCATGATTATTTCACCCAAATATTTGAATTGAGAGACTCGTCTGACGTTACCATATTTTGTTATTAGAAATGGTGTCCTTAGTCTGTTGCAGGTCATGTATTGTGTCTTTTCAAAAGAAATTTGGAGTCCTACCTTTTCTGCTGTTTCTTTTAGGATTTCAATCTGTTTCTGTGCCGTTAATACATCTTGAGCTAAAATTGTTAGATCATCAGCAAATGCCAGACAATCAATTTTGATTTTGGTGCTCCCCAGTTTAATGGGCTGATCAATATTCAGGGCCCACTTTTTTTCACGCCACTCCTGTATTACTTTTTCTAGAACACAGTTAAATAAATGGCGAGAGTTCATCCCCTTGTCTCACTCCAGTTTTAATTTCGAAGGGCTCTGAGATCTCACCCATGAATTTAACTTTTGACCTTGTGTTAGTTAACGTTGCTTTAATAATTGCCAGCGTTTTCAGATCTAGTCCTTGTTCTTTCAAGATTCGGAATAAAGATTCGCGGTCAATAGAATTATATGCTTTTTTGAAATCCACAAATGTACAGGCGAGATTTTTATTGTACAGTTTTTGATGTCTTAGAATCAACTTTAGATTCAGGATCTGTTCAGGGCAGGATCTGCCCGGTCGAAAACCTGCTTGATATTCACCAATGTTAGGTTCTAACTGTCCCTGTGCTCTGTCTAGTAGACATTGAGATAGAATCTTGTAACAAACTGGGAGAAGATATATCCTTCTATAGTTGTTTACATCCGTTCTATCTCCTTTCTTATGTAGTGGATGGATTAGAGCATCTTTCCAATCTTCCGGAATCCGTTCAGTTCGCCAAACTTCTTGTAGAATTTTGGTTATTTCCTTGATTGTACCTGGACCAGCGGATTTCAAAAGTTCAGCAGTGATTCCATCTTCACCAGAAGCTTTGTCATTTTTAAGCCGCTTGATTTGTCTAATTATTTCATCTTCATTCGGTGGTAATGAATCTGGGTTTGTTATATTTATATATATATATATATATATATATATATATATATATATATATATATATATATATATATATATATATATATATAAATCTTTTTTTGAAAAATTCTAAAAGTCAGCATTGAAACTTGAATTAAAAAAAATTACCTTTATATCCTCCAATTTGTTATTTTATTTTAATGTGTAATGTTAAAATGAAGTAAAAATAAATATAAAGCTCAACTTTAAATAGCATATAAACAAAAACTAAAAGGTATAATGTTCTTCGAATTATATTAAAAAATGTCTGGTTTATCGTCTTTCTAATGGTATGCATTCATCCTATAAAAATGTTTTACTAACTTCACTAATTTGCTAACTTTGTCACGCATTAGGCTGATATTCAATATTACTTATTTGCGTAAATAACATACGCCAAGTAGGAAGAAAATGCTATCTCACTCTTGCGCAGTGAAGTCTGTCTGCTATCTCTTTCTTGCATAATGTTCCTCGGACTTGAAGTAAAAATAAAATCTTAATAATCAATGTTTTAATTAATCACAAATCTTGCTCGACGGATTAAGAGAAATAATCGTAAATTTAACCAACAATTCTTTACATCATTTAAAAGAAAAAATTACTTCACAACAATAATGAGAAACATAAAAGTTTCCGCGAAGAAATTCAAATCGTCAATCGAAAAGCTATGATAAGAATTATCGTTTTAAGCAAATATGTGTAAAAACTTATTTGGCAAGTAATAAATGGTTATTTTATCACGACTAAACTACAGATAAACTAATTATCATTGTTAAAACAAGTTTTTGAAAATTAAGAATCAGCCATACTTCAGCCAAAAATAAAATTGGCAACCTAGTATTAACTCATTAAAATGATCCTCACGGCAAAGGGTGTTGGCGACAAAAAATATTTCAGTGTGTGTATTTAAATTCCATTTAAAACCAAAATTGTATTTTTGTACGCGAATTTAACGTTTTCTTATTTACGGAGAAGCAGCAACCAGATCAGAAATATACCAGGACTTTTTGCATACACTTGAATAATGGACATTTTGAACATTTAATTTAACGAAACAATTAATAAAGTGTTTATTAATGTGAATGAATCGTTTAAAACGTGTTATGACGAGAAAAATTAGTGGCAGTAATTTAATATTTTTTCAGTTATTATTTTTGTAAAAAGCAAACCAAAATTACCTAAATACGTATGAAATAAATGACTATAAAAATATTACATCGTATTTTCATCATATTTTCAAATAATACCTTAAGAGAACAAAGAACCAAAAACTAAATTTTCATAACAATTAGCGATGTTGCCAACTGCAAGAAAAATAAAATTGTGTTTTCTTTGAAAATGGTTTTATTTTGGATACATATTTTAAAGAAACTTTTTATTCAAAAATAATATAAAAATAATATAAAGTAAAATTTATGGAGAAATTCCGATATTGCTCGATATTAAAACAAAAACAAGATATAAAATAGTGCGTTCCGAAGAAAATATCGTCGCTGTTGCTGGCAGTGTTGAATATATGTAAAAAAATGTCGTATTATTAATTAAGTTTAATTAATAATTATTAGTAATAAGGTTTTAATTATAACATACTAAAATTAACACACGTTATAATCAATTATAACACACCTTTTATTGTTTACGGTCCAATATGTATGCACGATCGAAATCTTCGAAAGCCCATCTCATTTTTCAGCATAATATCGTCAGATGTATAGAGTAGAGCTCATTAAGCTATGTGATTTTTAAAAGAGTTAAGCTTAGGGACATTCAGCTGGCCGTTAATATCACCAGATTTATCGTCCATAGAATATGTGCGGGATAGCATTGGTCGAACTTTTGAGCGATAGCACCGATAACTAGAAACTTTAAATCAAGCATACAACTTGACGCATGTATAGAATACGCTTGGGATGCCTTGTCTCTAGACGACATAGATTATCTAATTCGATCCACTCGTATATCGCAAAGTTACAGAAAGTTATAAAAAAAATAAAAATATAAAATTTACTCATTATTAATGTTTTTACTCATTATCAATAGCAAATGGAATTTCTTGATTTCTATCATTACATGTACAATACCATCATGGTTGTAAACGAGATTTACATAATTAGCCAACTAAACTTTTTATAATATTGCAGTTTTTTTTTGGAGTATATATTATAATTATTTTTTATATCGTCGAATATATCGTTTTATAAGTCGAATCTCACAAAAGCGATAATATACACTTCAATCAACGCTATGTATTGCTGTCGTAATAAATGTGGCCATCTTAATATATTTTTAAGTTAATGGTTATCATCAAATGTTTAAAAGATGTTGGAAAACTATGAGATATTGTCATATCTTATCAATAAATATATCAAATTTCTGTTGATTGAATGTATTCTTTAATATTTACTTACAAGTATTCGACTTTTTTATAGAAATGATGAGACGGAATTTGTTATTGAAAATATTATGTTTCAGTATTCCTGCGTGTATTTTATTATATTTATATTACCAAATCAGGATAATTTCATTCTATAAGCATTATTATAAAATTTTAGGACACAATGATCCGCTTATATGCTATTCTATCGATACCGTTGATAGTCTTCCAAATATACAAGGTGAGTAATGTATCATAACAACTAAAAATAAAAATATTAGCTTAGTATAAACACTTTTATATAGGGGCAATTAAGTGATTAATGCAATTTAAATTGGCGTCGGACGATGTTCTAAAAAGATATGTTTATAAATTTAAATTATTTTACCCGTGTTGTAATAAAGATTACGAATGAAGGCAAAACTAAATTCTTCTTAAGTGCACACAATTAAACTTTTTTTCTGCCGCGATTTATTATCAATGTTAAAAAGAATATATTTTAGTGTTTGGGCTGACAAAAAAAACACATCTTGTGAAAACGTTTTTACACAATATTAACCCAATTTATTTTAAAATTATATATAAATGAATGTATAAAGTTTTCCAATAAGAATGTCAGAACTTTGAAATGTAATAGCGGCAACCCTGTTTGAAATGTAAATGTCACTTATAAACTGCTGTGTTCGGAACATTGTATCAATACATGCGTCATTGTGTTAATTGGCCATGGAAAGATACACAATTCAACAATTGCTCTAGAGCAATTGGAGTTTTGAACAATTTTTTTGTCATAAATGGAAAGATCATATATAAGTTTTATAACAAAATTATTTTTATTTTAATTTTTTTTCTTGTAATTAAAAAGTTATATCAAATTTAAAATAAATGTTTAAACATAGTACCGATGACGTGCCGACAGTTCCCGAAAAAAACCCGAACGTCTTTAACCTTGCAATGGTAACGAAGACCAATATCGCCAATATCGGGTTGGCTCGGAACAATTTGGAAGTTACACCGAAATTTTCTTTCGCTCTTTTTTCGAGAAGAGGCTCGGAAAAAATTGGACTCTCGAGCAAATAAAACAATTTATCGATCTTAGTCATTGTTCTATAGGTTTAACCTATATCTTTGACTGCATTTGTTAGTTTGCCAGCGATTTGAAAATATACTTGCTTTTAATTGTTATTTAGGCCTTCGGTGCTGTTTTCAACATTATACTCATATATCTATATATAAATTTATAAAGGCTTAAAGGTAAGTTCAGAATGAAATATTGAAATGAGATTAGGGTTCCTTTTGTTTTTTGTACTTATTTTTATAACTTTTATTTATATTATGTAATTCATGTAGGAAAAACACATTAGCATTCCAAATTTCTAAAAGGAATATTCCTACGTGTCCGGAAAGAATTTACATGTAGCAACACAACCGACGATAGTAACAATGAGAAATCCCTACAGGATCGTCTATTTTGTCGGACAGGAATAATAATACTCAAAAAAGTGCGAATAGACAAGAACAAAATTTGACGAACAGTTTGGAAGGTAATCGTATATGAAAACTCATACTTATAAAGTTTTTGCAGAATAATGTCATTTGTAGATGGTCGAAAAGTACAGAAATGTGTTTGACTAAAAGCTTTCTACTGAAAAAAAAGGTTAAGTACCTTCTTTTATTAGGGAAATCTCTAGCTGGTCATGCGTTAAAGATAGTTAGCAGCTGGCTTTATTTATATTTGCAAATATTATTAAATTAAGAGTCTAATGTAGTGGTTTGTAAAACATGTAAGGCGAAAAATCGCCATGGTTTTAAAAATACTGAATACCTTAATTAAAGCAATAATGTAGTATGGGTGGATTTTTTTTTCACAATATTGATAATAGAGTTTAGTGTGGTGGTTTGAAGAATTGGTGTGGTTTTAAAAGTATTGCAAACTTCAATGAACATAATCACACCATTATAAAAACAAATATGTATATAATTTTCAGTAGTGATTGGATAGTGATCTAAATTGTTTATTAATGTTGTTTACATATTATAATCTACTGTAATATAGTATCCATATTATCCTCGTTGGGAAAAGTTTTATTATATATATTTAACAGTGTATTCAAAAACATTGTTTCACTTTTTGATGATAAAAATACAGAATTAATTAAACCGCCTTCGGTTAGTTCTGGTATAAAATTATTACGATCTGAGGTTTTAGAAGGCAAACGAATTGCTGCTCTACGTATTTATATAGAATGCGTCATTGGAAGAATACAAGAGTTTGATTTTCTCAGTTATTAATCATAATATGTTGCTTTTTACAGACTATTGTTATCATTAACGTAGCATTAGTGATTTTACAATCACCTGATATTATAGGTACATAAATTTATTAATATTCATTTAAAAAAATTAATAATTAATTACGTTTAAAAAATACATTTTGTTAATGTTCTTTTGTAAGTTAAAATCAAGTCATTATAATAAAAATATAATTTAATATTATAAATCTATGACCATAAAAATTTCCACAGTAGGTATATTATCAGAATTAGCCTTTATAAACCCGTTCTCACACATTAATGAACTAAATTAGTAACCAACAATATCTTATTTTGAACTTAACCAACAATAATTTTGACAATATATACACAGATAGAAACCGTTGAAACACTGACGTGAAAACACTTTACCACAATGACGTCATAAACATGGCAGCCAATCGCGTCGCGTTCGTAGGCACGTAATTTTTAAAAAATTTTAAAATTCAATTCATTCATAATTAATTGTAAAAAAAAATAAAGTTTTTTGCATCGATTATCAATATTATTTATGATAAAATTTTAAAATGAAGTAAAAAAATCGATATTTATTTTGTATCGAGAACCCCAATTGGAAGGCGGCCTCTACTTTAAAGAAAAATGTGAATATACATAACTTTAGGACTTGGGCCGATGAAAATTCTCAAATGATTCCGTAGTTACCTCTTGGTTCTCAGAAAGTCACTGTTTGATGTGCTTTTTGTCTGAAGGAATAATAGAACCTAATTGTTTTGAAGTTGATGATGGAAATCATATTACTCTAATTGATGGAATATATAGGATTATGCTAACACAATATCTTTACCTAAACTAATAACACGACACAACATGACTACTTTAATGCTGCTGCTGCAACGCTAGAACTTTATTATCGAATGAGAGAATGACGGAACTGGATGAAGAACTGAGAATAATAAAGGTAAGAAGGAGAGGAGAAGACCAAATTGCTCTACATCCTGGGAACCTATTACACTACAAGGAAGGGTTATGAAAGGACAAATCTGAGGCCGATGTGGGTTTCATCGTTCACAAAAGGCACGTTGAAAATATAAAATAGTTAAAGAATATTAGCACAAGAATCATCTACTTAATATTCAAACTAAACATAATATACATTTTAAAAATTATTCAGGCTCACGCCCCAACATCAGAGTCCGATGAGGAGAATGTGAATCCTGTTATTCCTAGCGTGATAAGACAGAATACCAAATACAGAAATACCCAAACGAATGAAAGTGACTGATGCTGTAAGAAGAACAGCGATATGGAAATATAACTGGGCTGGTCATATTGCGAGAACGGTTAGATTTAACGGTTTTAACGGTCAATTTAAATTATTGATTGATTTGTCCGTTACTTTGTGATAGTTCATTTTTTAAAAAAGGAATAAAACAATTTTTTACTTTGTTATCTATCACTTTTATTAAGTGTAAGTTTATAAAAGTGATAGATAACAAAGTAAAAAATTGTTTTATTCCTTTTTTAGGTTAATTTAATTTAAAGGTTGTCCAAAATCGGTTGTTGTGCCAGAAAACACACTGTGCGCGAACTGATAAAGCAAGATTGTCATGTGACATAGCGTGATATGATGAGGTATCCCTGGGTATGATAAGCAGAAAAAGCAGTGAAATAGATTTGTGCGCGTTGACAATAGCTCGAAAAAAGGCTCATGTTGATTGGTGCAAAGAAATATTCAAAAAATACCATCGTGGTACGTGGAAGCCGTGTATAATATCTACACAGGTGATGAATCTTGGATCTATGCATATGAGCCCGAAAGTAAACAATAATAGACTGTAAGGGTCTTTCCAAATGAGTTAAACCTAACACAAGTTGTTTGCGCAAGAAACACTTCGAAGCACCATTCGATTATCTCTTATTTCAGTTGTTGCAAAATTATATGAAAATAAGTATTTTCACTGATAATGAAAGGACTAAATTGGTGAAGAGATGGCAAGCAAATTTATTCTGTGTATTAAGTAGGAATTTGATTCTATTTTATCTTTAAAAACAAAAAAATCATGTAAACTGTGTATAAATATTTCTTAAATACTGTGCACTACCGTCTACAATACTGTAAACTGGGGTGACATTGGCACCGAGCCTTGGGTGCGAATCGCGAGTGTGGGAAAGGGAAGCGCGGACGCTAACCTGTCTGTGCGTAATTGAGTTTTGTTACGGGAAGTGCCTTGCGTTACGATGCCTCGTAAATACGTTAGTGTATTAGGGGCGCGTAATTATCGCAATTATAGTGACGATGACCTGAAAAAAAACACTAGAAGATATTAAAAAGGGCACGCTTCAAGCCAAAGCAAGTAAAAAGTGGAAAATACCTCATGGCATTATTCAAAATAGATTAAGTGACACACACACAATAAAAAAGTTGGGGGTCCTCTTGCATTAAATCCCGAAGAAGAAATCTTTATTGCGGACACTTTATGTCAAGTTGCAATATGGGGCTTCCCTATTGAATCTCTAGATTTGGGTATAGTAATACAAAAATATCTGGATACATAAGGTAGGGCTATTAAAACATTAAAAAAGTAATTACCAGGACCCGATCATATCATGAATTTCATGCGTCGGAATAATCTCTCTATCAGAACAGCATCTAATATCAGAAGAACTAGAGATTATTCTGAAGTCGTTGAAGAAAATGACTAAAATGACTAACTAATACAGTAAGCACTTCCTCGTCTCACGCACGTGTTACGAGAAAATCGGGATATGACGAATGAACGAACTCGTAAGCGTGTTAAAAAAATTAGGTCAGGTCAAGTGATGTAAATGTCTGACGAATAATTGACGCAGTCAGTTGAGTCTCAGCCTAAACCTTCTCAATTAAAGAAGAAAAAAGAAGAACATGACGATGTATGCTCTATTTGTAAAACAAAATGGAACACATGCAAGGGAGTAGACTGGTTACAGTGTATCACATGCAAGAAATGGGTTGGTGGTATCTGTCATAAAGAGAGTAAAGGTCCATATTTTGTATGAGCATTTTCTGAAGATAATGACTACTTTTTTGTTTTTTTTTTCACTAAATCTGTTACTTTTAAGACTTGTTGTAATAAAGATATGTTTACTACTTAATATTATTTACTTTTACAGCAATTATTTTAAGTTACCTAGTCACAGTTAATTATAAATGTGCATTTGTGTTCACCTACCAATGACACCCCAAACCCGGGGTAATTTTGGCATGGTTGTTTTAGTGATTTTATAATTTTAATATCAATAGCACATATTTTGCTATTATAAATGGCATATGAATATTAAATAAAAAGTATATTTATTAATAATTGTTTCAAGAAGTTTCAAAAACATTGAAAGTTTCAAGTTTTCAAAAAAAAAAATCAAATTTCAAAAACATTGAAAATCTGCCAATGCAACCCCAGTTTACGGTAGCTATTATTCTAACAAGATACGCATATCCTTCAGATACCTGACTATAAATGATTTTTTAGGAATTAAAATATTGTTTCGGAAGATATGTTTCCACACAATCATACATACAATTTTAAATAGAAAATAATTATTAAAAAAAAAAACTTTAAAAAGTTAATATTTAAATGCAGTAAAATATACACGGAATGACAGGATAGGGTGCTTTACTTAAAAAATAGAAATATACTACATTACCTAAGAAAAACAAAATAAAACACTGGTCACGCCTAAAAGGCGACCTTTAAGACTATCAAGGCTACCCCAAATTATTAATGAACAAATACTGGATTATTCGGTCACAATGAATGCAGGGATGGCAATAATCTAGAAATAGTGGTCGTTCAGGGACGGATGAAGTGTTCTGGACTACGCGATAGACCTCAAATGTACAGTCCCAATTAAGGACCTGGCTGGTACATCTCTCCAATATGCATCCGATGATGCCAGAAATAGAGCACGCTGGCGAGAAGTAGTCCGTAAAATACGTGAATGAGTTTCCATAAGTCACGATTGTTCTGTAAAGAAGAATACGAAGATGAAGAACAAGATTGGAAAATAAACTGATCTCCAATAAGAATGTCGGAACTGTAAAATGAAGAACAATGATAACTATAACAGATAGCATGGTAATTTAATTTTGACATAATGACATTATGATTTGAAAATAATGTCCTTCAAATGTTCCCCTCAGTTGCGTCTGGTGGAATGCATACTGACGACCAAAATTTCGCTTACTTTTTCAAACATATTCGGTGGTATATTTTTAGAGGTGGCCTGAATATTTCATTTAAGATCAAGAATTATTCGAGGTTTATTTCGGCAAAGCAGGAATTTAAGATAACCCTAGAAAAATATGATCTTGGTGGCCCTTAATGTGACACACACTATAACAGAGTCATATTTACTAAAAATTAACGGTAAGTCTATGCAGCAAACTCTCTCGATAACAGACTTTGCAGGAGAAACTACATATCACTTTCTCCGAAATGAAGGTGGTTATTTGCTCTAGTGATGCCTTTATACCATTCTGTTTATTAATAAATTTCACTTGAATAGAATGTCTTATATTAATATTTATTTATATTTATATATTATATTATAGATAAAGATTTAAGTGAAAAATTCTTAACATGTGAATATGTTCACCCCAGATTTAAATAATATATGTTACGAATTTAATGAAACAATATATATTAATTTGAACATTTTGATTTATTTTTCCAGATACTGAAGTTATAGAAGATTCATCCATTTTTTTTGTAGAAACATCATGTAACTCATTTAATAATGATCAAATAGTAATAAATCCACGACAAGCTTGTGCAGTTGAAAGTGCAGCTATTACAAATCCAGATAAAAACATTTATTTATTGTTCGCATCGCAAGGTAATTTGATTTTTCTATTACTAAATAAAGAAATTATATACTACTATGATCAATGATTTGTTGTTGATATCTGGCAGAAGTTTCATATTATTTCGTTTATTAAGTTAGAAATTGTAACATCTTTTGTAAATATTAAGAAATTTTGTCTACGATTTTTTTGAAGAAGATAATTTTGTCTAACGACGAATTTGTGTTAAATTTTGTCTAAAAAACGAAATTTCTTGTGCTGACGCATTAAAAAAGTGTTACGGCGATGACGCTATGCAAAAACATACGGCACAAGGACTTTAGTGATGGTAGAGGAACAGTTGAAGATAAACCTTGTTCAGGAAGACCTTGAAGAAAACATTACTAAAATCAAGAGTCTTGTACTAAGTAATCGCCGATTCGGTATAAGACACAATGCAGATATTACGTCCAGATTTGTGGCTAAACAATTCATGGTTTTGCTTCACGATAACGCCCAATCGTACATTGTAATAATTCCTCAGTTTTCCACTAAAATTCAAACCAATATCTTTTCACAAGTACCATATTCATCAGATCAGTGGCGGTTCGTGAGTTTTAAATATCGAGGTTCTGCATAGTAGCAGACGATTTATAAAACACATTTACCAAACCAAAATTGAAAATAAGAGACATAAGCTTGCCAGCTTAGTAAGCAAGTAAAAAATCTCTTCAATTAAATGTCACGAAATATATCTTCAAAATCTAAATTATGAACTATTTGCACTTTACATTCTTACACATATAGGTTTATTTGTTATAAATTAAGTTGATTCTTGTATCCTTGATAGAGTCACTAAACGATCTTCAGTTATAGATTTACGTAAAATGTCTTAATTCGTTTTAAAGCAGAAAATGATCTTTCAGCCTCTGCAGTCATTATTGGAATTGTAATAAGAATTTCTAATATTCTTCTGATTTCTTGAAATGGCTCTGAAAAATTGTTTTCTATTAAAAATTTAAAAAACGGTACTGATCCCTTTATAGATTTACAGTTTGCCCTGGAATAAATTACTAAAAATTTTGTTTTCAGACGTTCTTTATCTATGTATATAGATAAATATTATGTATATATTATCTATGTATATATATATATATATATATATATCCCTTTGTGGATATATATATATATATATATATATATATATATATATATATATATATATATATATATATATATATATATATCCCTTTGTGGATCAGACCTTGACGTGGTAAAGGGGTTTGAGTAGGCCAATGAAGCTTTGAGCTATGCCGTCTGGAGTCTATGCTCCTGGGAGGGTCACTCCTGGCGGACAGGTCAAGGCGGAGGCCTCAGACTAACATGATCCAAAATCTGCCAACCCGCATTGGACCAGCGTGGCAGATTACGGTCCATACCTTCAACATGGTATTTCAGTATGTTGAAATATGACAGTACAACCTCAAACACGGCCCTCATTCCCCGGAGGCCAAGGGGCAACTACCTACGGCAGCGGGAAGACCTGCCCCAAGGCAGAGGGTGCTAAGAATCACCGGGTTAGATCAGGCTGCCATTGGAATTTTGACATTGCAACGTTAAATATACGGACTATGAAAACAGAGGCCCGATTGCAAGAACTGTTAATCGAACTTGACAACATACATTGGGATATTATTGGGCTCTGTGAAACACGAAGGAAGGGTGAAGAGTTAATCAAACTGGAACCAACTGGACACGTAGTCTACACTCGAGGTACGGAAAATGGCCGATGTGGCGGAATAGGATTCCTCATCAATCGAAAGCTGAAGGACAGTGTGGTAAAATTTGAAAGTACATCCGACCGATTAGCCCAATGCGCCATTCAGCTGAATAAAAAGTTTAGGCTTCAAATCGTCCAAGCTTATGCACCAACTATAAGCCATAAAGATGAGGAAATTGAGGAATTTTATGATGATGTGGCCCAGCTTTTATACAAGGAGAAATGTAGGTACAAAATCCTGATGGGTGATTTTAATGCCAGAATTGGAACAACAAGAACAGATGAAAATGCAACTGGCCCATATGGAACTGGTGAGCGAGACAATAGAGGTGACAGATTAGTTGATTTTGCTGAAGGACAAGAACTATATATTATGAATTCATTCTATAAGAAAAATATCAGCAGAAAATGGACATGGAAAAGTCCATTTGGGCTCACAAGCGAAATTGACTACATCATGACCAACGATAAAACAATATTTACCAATTGTACTGTCCTTAACAATTTTAATGTTGGAAGTGACCACCGAATTGTACGAGCAAGGGTTCGGATTGACTGTCGAAAAGAGCGCGAAAAAATGGTAAGATCAAAGAAGGGCAAGGTGGATTCTGGAAAACTGCTGGAGAGAGGAAGCGATTTTGAGATTGCTTTGTCAAACCGGTTTGCTGCGTTACAAGATCCAGAGGATGTGGAAATATCAGTTCAATATGAAGAAATCGCCAACAATGTACTTCAAACGGCTGCTTCAATAGCACTAGCGGAAAAATGTCTCAAACAAACAAAAATCTCCAGTGAGACCATTGATTTAATGAAGAAACGGCGAGCAATGAGAAATGCAGGTAGTCCGTTTGGCAGGGTCGAGTACACTGAGCTCTGCAAAACTATAAGAAAATGTATCAGAGAGGACACGCGCCGATTCAATATGCAGCTAGTGCAAAAAACCCTGGAAGAAAACAAAGGAATTAACAAAGCTAAACAGAAGCTGAGAAACAAAAGAACGCAAATATATGCTTTAAAGCGTGAGGATGGCACAGTGTGCAGGACGCGTACCCAAATGTTAGAGATTGTCAGAAGGTTTTATTCCCAGTTATATGAAGATCAGAGCCAGTCTGGGACAGCAATACCCACGGAAGAACAATATATAATACCAGATATCCTAGTGGAGGAAGTAACAAATGCTATAGAATTGATGAAGAACGGCAAGGCTCCAGGAAAGGATAGTGTAACTGTCGAAATGCTAAAAGCTGGTGGTCAGATGTTACATAAAACACTGGCAAAATTATACTCAAAATGCCTCAAAGAACAAAAAGTACCTGACTTATGGAAAAATGCAGAAGTGATCCTTTTACATAAAAAAGGAGCACAGGAAGATTTAAAGAACTACCGTCCAATAAGCCTCCTATCAGTGATGTACAAAGTTTTCACTAAGATAATTTCTAAAAGAATATTAAAAAAACTGAATGACGCACAACTAAGAGAACAAGCAGGATTCAGAAGTGGATTCAGTACAATGGATCACATCCAGGTTGTACAGCAGGTCATAGAAAGGCACAACGAATACACCATGCCACTGTGCTTGGCTTTTATCGACTACGAAAAAGCATTTGATTCCATCTCAAAGCATGCGATAATGGATGCACTGCTTAGCCAAGGTGTAGCGAGAGCCTATGTAAACCTATTAGAATCGATATATGATGGAGCTACAGCCACAATTCACCTTGATGATCTTGAAGTGGGAATTAATATAGAACGAGGTGTACGGCAGGGTGACGCAATATCGCCTGTTCTTTTCTCGGCTGGCCTTGAAGAAGTATTCCGTAAACTGGATTGGGAACAGGATGAGGTAAAGATCAATGGTGCAAACTTAAACCATCTTAGATTTGCAGATGATATTATTCTCATTTCACAAGACCCAGAGGAGCTGCAAAGACGCATACAAGAACTGCAAAGGGCTGGCGAACCATTTGGCTTGAAAATAAACCTGAAAAAGAGTCAGGTTATGTTCAATAACTTCGCTCAGGACAGAAGAATTTCAGTTTTAGGAAGGGATTTAGAGATTGTGGACAGCTTTGTATATCTAGGGCAGAGGATTTCCATGGAGGGAAAAACCGCCCGGGAGGTGGAACGGCGTGTTAAATGTGGCTGGCAGGCATTTGGTAGGCTCAACATAGTGTTTAAGAGCAGACTCCCACTTTGCCTGAAAAGAAAAGTATTCGATCAGTGCGTTCTACCCGTTATGACATACGGAAGTGAAACCTGGACACTCACATCGCAATCAATTCAAAAACTTCGGGTGGCACAGAGGGGAATGGAAAGATGTATGCTTGGCATTACAAGACGAGACAGAAAGTCCTGCGCATGGATCAGGGAACAAACAAAAGTCTGTGACATCATTGGAAGAGTAAAACAGTTGAAATGGAGATGGGCAGGCCATATAGCGAGGCGATGGGACGACAGATGGACCAAGGCAATCCTGGAGTGGATACCGCTTGATCGCAAACGTCCGCGAAGAAGACCGAAAGCACGATGGACTGATGACATCGTTAAGTATATTGGACCCGAGTGGCAGAGGAAAGCCCAGGACCGTAAAGGTTGGAAGCATGCTGAAGAGGCCTTCATCCTGCAGTGGATCGATACGGGCTGATGATGATGATGATATATATATATATATATATATATATATATATATATATATATATATATATATATATATATATATATATATATATATATATATATATATATACATATATATATATATATATATATATATATATATATATATATATATATATATATATATATATATATATATATATATATATATATATATATATAATGTAGCCACAGATAAATGATTTTTAAATGCAAATCGATCTTTCGCACCGTTCAAAATTACCGACACCGGCAAATTTCTATAGCGGCAATACGATGATCTGATTTACTGTCATTTCTACGAATTATTTTGGTAGGCAAGGGTGAATAATGAAGAAGCCTGGCTAACGACTTCAGGTATTGAGTTTCTTATTGACATCACATTCTGTTAAAAAATCTCAGTTTTTTTTGTTTATTTCTACAGGATCTGTTTGTCTTTTTTGTAGCTTGTTAAAAATTACATCTACGTGGGGCACGACTCGGTGGAAAAACGTAAGAGGGAAAATAAAATTTTCATCTAGCAGCATTCTTCTGATAGAAGACGCGCCACTACACAGTGTTTGATTATTAAAAGAGTCTTATATATTCTCTATACATTCGATTAACGATTCTCTATGTTTAAAAACTATATTAACAATGCGTATATTAAAATTCCACTGAGTTGGCGCACCATGGGGAACTCTTCTTTGAACTAGCTGAATCAGTACATCTACATGTTGTGATGAATTTCTAAAAAAAGCTGACATTTTCTGCAAGTTTCCAAAAAAAGTCTTACTTGTGAATTTTGTGAAGCGCCTTTGGACATTATTAAATTCGATTGATGTGCATAGCAGTGCACAAAATGGACATATTGAAACATCTCTTTAATTCTTGCCTGGACTCCAATATGCCTTCCACTCATTACTGCTGCGCCATCGTAACTTTGTGCAATTAGTTTTTTGGTTGCGTTTGTGCCTGGTAATATTGAATTCAAAACATGTAAAATATCTTGAGTGACACTAATGATGTTTAGATAGGACCAGAAATGTTCTATAGGATCGCAGTTTCGTGAATACCTAAGTATTACTACTAATTGGGTTTTTGCAGACACATCAGTTGTTTCGTCTACCATGATTACTAGATATAGAGATTGACGAATTTCGCCCAAAATCCTCTCCTGGCATACTTGTAAAATATAATCTAAAATATTATTTGAAACCCCTTTAAACACTGTCGACTTTTCTAAATGTTCTGCCAAAGTTTGGTCAAACTCTGCACTAAAATTTATTAGACCACAAAAATTTCCTGGATTTTCTGAGACATTCATCTCATCGTTCGTCTCATCAATTTGAAAATTTAACACATTCAATAATTTTGGACAAAACATATAGATTTTTTGTCATCCCTTCGTTAAAATTTTAAATATTTACCCAATAGTGAGAATCTAGTTGTTTACCTAATACCTACCTAATATTTACGGTGTCTAATAAAACAAACTCTATTACATTATGTAAACGGCGTTGGAACGTTTCATGTTTCTTTATTTTCTGACTCAAATGTTTTAAGTCTGCCACTCCAACTTGTGTCCATGATTTATCTCCGCTAAAAAGTACACAAGGGAAACTAAAGAAAGCATTTTTATTGTATCAACATATCCAATCATTTCTTGAGTACACTCACGATTAAATTCTCTTTTGTATCCACTGCTTGAGCCTTCTTTTTCGATGGAAATATCTGGGAATTGATGTCCTTCTTCCATTAATTTATTTTTTTCTTGGTAGGTGTAGTTTATAAATCTATTAATATTTAATAAATTATCGATAATATCCATTTCTAGTATGAATATTAAAGAAAGAAAAATAACAGTACGAGACTATTTTAGAGTTCGTAAACAGCCGTAAAAATCCAAATGCAAGGCAATTACCATCAAATACTCATTAGAGACTGCACAAAAAGCAGCCCATATTTCCGTTAAAACAATGCTAATAAAATCATTGCGATGGGTGTCGCGGCGTAAGAGGAGAGGCCGGATTAGAGTTGAAGGCCACCTTTGATCGCCCTGCTAAGTTTATATGGCAAGTGCACGGAGAGAGATTGATTTTTTACTACGCTGAGCAACTATGCCTTACTATACCATCTTCAATGTGGGGCAGATCCCCTTCCGCACTTGCTTCCGTTCGTTCGATTTGAATCGAGCTATTTTTTTTAATTATATTGACGATTGTGACAAATAATTTAAACAACATAAACATTCAATTATTTTAGGTTTAAGGCTTAGTTTCTAATTTTTTTGGGGATCTGTAGCTCTGCAGCTCTTATATACCAGCCGGTACTGCACCAGATATTCATCAGTTGGCACAGTATGATTATCTCTTGTACCTTTGATTAAAAAAAAACCGTTTTGGGTGACACCGTTTTGAATCCATAGAAATTTAGCTGGCCATTCTAAACTTCTTTGAAGAAAATGTCAAAAACTGGATATAAAAACTGTTTCGAAGATTGGAATAAATATTGTAGCGTGAGAGGATTACTTTGAAAGAGATAAAAAATGTGTTTTATTTGAAAAGCCACTTTACTAATGGGTAGTATAGTCAGAGCGCAACATGTGAATTTTTAATAAAACATGGTTTTCTGTAGCAAAATATTAAAATATTCACTGATTTATAATATAGGCATTTGGAAATTATCTATGGAGCAACACGTCCAGTAAATAGCCGCCACGGCTTTGGAGGCACACACGTACTCTTCTAGTAAAATTTTTAATAACGGTTTTGCATAAATGTGGCGGTATTTCATTGATACAGCGTTCAATTTCAGCATTTAGTGCTTGGGTGGTCATGGATTTGTCGGCATCAACCTGAGGATTCAGAAAACCCCACAAAAAAGCCCATAGGTGTTAGTTAAATCGCAAAATATATATAATCGTTAAATCGCAAAAAAGACTAGTTTAAGACTGTTAATGTTTTACGGACGGCATGGTAAGTGGCACCGTCGTGCTGAAACCACGTGCATTCAGGAGCAATAGCTTCCAATTGAGGGACAAAAAACTGAGTTATCATGTCACGATAACGTTCACCATTTACTGTTAATGCATTACCTGCTTCGTTTTCAAAGAAAAATGGTCCAATGATTCCTCCGACAACAAAGTACACCAAACAGTGACACGTTGGGGATGTATTTATTTTTCATAAATTATTCGTGGATTTTTTGAGCCCCAGTTGCGGCAATTGTGTCTAAAACCATAGAGGTGAAAATGGGCCTCCTCGCTGAAGATGATTTTGTCCACAAAATCGGCATTCACTTCTTGTTGTCCAATGACCTAATTGAATTCTATTCTCTGTGCATGGTCTGTTGGTAGAAGTTGTTGAGTCAATTGGACTTTGTAAGCATGAAAATGCAAATTTTTAGTGAAGAGTGGCTGTTGAAATATACAATTCTTGTGCACGATGACGAATCGAGGACCCTGGACTCGGCCACCTTCTCACGGACTACCGTGATGTTTTGTTCTGAACGATCACTGCCAGCTCGTGACGAGTGTTTTACATCAATAACTGAACCAATACTTTCAAATTTTTCAATTATTCTTTTCAAAGTTGATAAATTTCTACCGAAAGTTCACCATTTTTATAGTAATGTTTACCAATAAGGACGCGTGGCTGTATCTTGTAGCGCTCCATGTTTATTTAACTCCTATATATCTCTTATCGACCTGTCATAATTCTGGACATATCGAATCATGACAGCCAAAATGAGGGACAATTCAAATATTGCACTCTTATTGTAACATTCTTTATTTGATCGTAGCAGAGTGCTAGAAAAGTATTTTCGAATAATGTTATGATTTGATAGGGAGGGACGAGCTGACATCGGAGATACTGAATTTCGGTGGAGATGGAGAACAAGTGTTCGGGTGGGGGGCACAGTTTCGGCTAGTGGAAAGTGCATGTAAAATGGTGGTTGGGGAATGAAGGGGATGATCGATAAAAGAGGTGGGAGAGGAAGAGAGATAGCTATGACTATATCTGATCAATGAGGGGTATTTCTCTAAGGTAGAGAACGTCTAGGGAACCCTATCGAAAGGTAGGTTGGAGGTCGCTGGGGAGAGTTGGGTACTGATGTTTGTTGAGGCACGACATTCTATTAGCAGGTGGCTGACTATTTGAGGAGCACCTCATAATGAGCAGTTAGGGGATAGTTCAGTGTCTAAGAGGTGCTGGTGGATGAGAGAACGATGTCCGGATCTCATTCTGAACCAAATGGTAGAGATTCTTTTAAAGGGGAAGGTCGGAAAAAAGTTGAGGAAGTAGGTTGTCTTGACTCCTCTCAGCTTGTTGCGTCTTGCTATTGCATTCCAGTAATTCTGCAATTATTCTCGGACAAGAGCTTTAATGAAGGACGATAGATCCGATGAAATTAAAGAGAGGCACTGTGATCTCTCTGTGGCAGCTAATTTGGCCTCGGTGTTTGCCATCTCGTTTCCCTGGATACCTCAGTGACTGGGAACCCAGAGAAATTAAAGAGTGGATCCAATGAACAGGATATCTTCAATGAGGTCCAGGGAGTAGGATATAAGTGGATAATTGTTCAATCCTTTTTTCAGAGTTCTAAGAGTATTGGTGGAGTCAGAGCAGATTGCTCATTTGTATGGGGGTTGGGTGGATATGAATCGGATTTTTCAAAGGCAAGGGCACCGGTCATGTAGGAGCTTAAGCGAGAGCTAAATCAGAAGCGGGGTTTTGAGGAAGAAACGGATTCCCGAGGGGGGAAAGCACGAATGCAGATCCCACTTCGTTGGTCTGGATAAAATAACCTGTGGTACCCCATTCTTTTGTAGATGATAAGAAGACGTGTGACCTCTGATTCTGAGAGTAAAAAGGCGATTGATCTAGAGTGGTCAGCCGTCTGAGTACTATTTGCTCAAGGATTTTGCGCAAGTGGTAGCTTGAGGTAAGGGAGCGAGGTTTGCCAGGTTTATGGATTGGAATCAGAATGAAGTTTGGTGAGAATTTGGACTGGTGAGAATTGTATTGAGAATGGGAAACATATTTTTGAGCGGCCGTTTTGATCAGGAGAGTTGACAGGATTTGTTGGAGAGTTTATTGGAAACTAGTGAGCAGGGTACCTGAGATATCTTTTTTTCGCCCGGTAATCGAGGAGTCGAAGATGAATGAGAGGAAATTGAAGATAGTTTTTTGACACCAGCGGAACCAGGTGTTTGAGATGACTGAAGAAAACAAGATCGTTGTGCGTTTAAATGATGAGCAGTAGCTACAGATTTTGGAGTGAGGGGGTAGGGAAAGGGAGGGCGTGATTTGAGAACATGAAAAATAATGTTCATTAGTGTATTTGTAGTTTATTCGTTACATAATAACCAATTAGCATTTACAGAATATACTTTTACACATATTTGCTTAAGATGTTAATCCTTGTCAAGGCTTTTTAATTGGTGGTTTGGTTTTAATATAGTATATCACAAACATCTGTATACCTCGAAAATGTTTTAATTGAAACGTTTTTTTTATAAAAATTGCCTATGTTACAATAAGCTGAATTTTCAATTTGTAAAAAAAACTTTTTTATTTACTTACCTTAATATATTAATACATATTTATGGCTAATTAACTTCCGACGTTCCTTGTAATACCAACTGCATAGCTGTCCGTCTTTAATTTATGTTGAATTTAGTGGTCTATTAAAAAAGTTCAGAAAACGTATAGGACATGGTGTTTTTTGCAATTAAACGAGTTAGTTATTTAGAAGTTAACGAGAAGTTAATCTTAGAAGCAATGTTATTATTATTAAGTTTTTTATTATAAAAGTTTGCATTGAAATCTAAAAAATTGTAAAATTTACACATACAAAGTTTTATTAAAACGCAATTAGGTATTATTACCGTTGAATAACTTTTAAAAATCTTTAGCTTTTTAACCAAAAAATATTAAAATAAACATTTTTTATTAGTAATAACTAAAAAATAGTTAAGACATCATTTGAAAAAAAAAACATCGAACAAAACATTTTTTATTAATAAAAGTATTATTTTTGAAAGTAAGTTTTGATAAGATAAATTATCCCTCTTGACCATTGCTATCATCGTCCTCTTCATCGATTTTAATATTAGACATATGCGAACTAGGGCCTTCACAACCTACCAATGGCGACTTGTAATAATCCTTACCTGAAGGATTCTTTACGTACTTCGCTAACTTTTGTAAATCAGCTGGCTTAGCATTATTTAAAGGGTTTGGAGTGGAATGTGATGGAATGTTTCATCTTTTCCTGACACAAATATCTTTCCAAGTACCGGACGAATATGTATTATTGATTTGGATATAATTTCTTTTGGCTTGGAATATTTTTATCATTCGAACAGACTTAATTTTCATGTTAGGCTTGGTGGTTTTCAACAAAAAATGAGTTAACCGCTCCCACTATATAATAGAGATCCGATTTTTAGACTTTAGTTACATGAAATGGAGAAGCCTGTAGAGAAAATACGGGCACGCGAAATCAGGTTATCCCAGTCTTCTTGCATTTCTAAAGCTTAAAAATGCACTCGACAGTACAAAAATCGCATTATTATGTAATTTTTATTTTGGCCCGGGCGCCAATCGCTCATCAGGTAGACCAAACGCGATATTAAATTTACTTTCAAAAATTTTGTAGTAAACCAAATATGACATATTAATTCGAAATTAGTCCAAAAACATTTTGTGCATTTCATGAAAGCTTAGTGTCTTTAACTTATTTGGCCAGGTTTTTTGGCTAGCCCTTTCGATTCTTGCCCATTTCCATTCAGATTTCCCTCTAGGGGACTTTTTATTTTTGGAATTTCTAGCTGACCCAGGAGGTTAACTAATAAAATTGACTTTTATTGAGGTTAAGGAAGACAAAAAGGCTAGTCTTATTTTTTGAGCTCCTTGCGAACTTCTTGGATGTTTATAATGAAAGGAAAAAGAAAAATATATTTTTTTACTTTTTACTCCATCGAAAAAATGATGGGTCTTCTTGCCAATGGCGGTTTGATCGATCGGAAACGATCTCTCGACCGCATCGGTTGGGGTTATGGACTAGAAGTCATCGAAGCGGTCTTATGCAAGCCGGGAATCGAAAATTCGATTCCGAAATCCGGGCAGATTGTCCAGAATGTCCCAGACTAGTGGGCTTTTGCTAAAAGTAGTTTGTTGAACAAACTTAGCGTAGGTTTGGGAGTGAAATTTGGAAACCGGCACAATGCAACGAAAAATTAATGTAACCTGTTGCAATATAACCTTTACTTCACAGTGACATGCGTAGTTTTTGTAAAACCCTCTGGGATTTGGGTAGTTTTTGTAAAATTAAAATTAAAAAAGGGACTGGTTGGGGAAGGGGTGGTTGTTGTGATACTAGTAGAACATTGCAACCTTGTTTTCTCATAACCTAACGCTCTTATGACTAATTGGAGGAGTTGCCATGAGGGAACCCTATCAAATTTCCGCGTTTTTTCAAAAATGAAAGAAAAGGGACTTGGGCAGTTTTTATAAAAAAAATGCATCAATTGCATTTTTGACGCTTCTTCGCATTCATTCACACAGTTTTACTAATCGATACTACATTTTTAGGATTATTAAATGATAATGGATCAGAGTCCAGTAAAATTGGCAAGGAGTTATTAACATATCCGAACATTCATTTGATGCATGTTAATATGAATAGAATGGTGAAGGGGACAGTTCTAGAAGATCTATGGAAAAAGAAAAAAGTTCTAAATGGAAAATATCCATTAAGTCATACTAGTGATATATTTAGGTAAAAATAATTAGATAAAACAAAATAAGATTTTGTTACTGAGAAATCACTTATTGGTTGTCCAATAAGGGTGTTAGAACTTTAAAATGAGGCACAGTAATAACCACAAATGATGATAATTAAATAATTTTTACTTTATTTTGAGGAACAAATAATAGTATTACGTTTTGAGAATAATATCGATCAAATATCCCCCTCGGCTTCATCTTGTCAATTTTGCAATTTTGCAAAAATTTTCTTTACCTACGAAGCGCACTTCTGGCTTAATTTCTTTATGATCATACCTAAGTGTAGGATTCGGACCGATGAAAATCCTAAAGAAAAAAAATATAGAGCAAACAAACTAAGTTTGCCTCCGTTATACACATGCTGTTGATGTGTATTATCAACAACTAATAGGTCTTATCAATCCTTTATAAGGGTTGAAAATTAGTGTTTTAAATAATATGCAAAATGCAGAAAATTTAAATTATTATTAAAATAATTAACTTAAGATATTTATCATTGAAAATGATTGTATTGTTTTTAAAATATTCTCCGCGATGATCGGTACACTTATGCATACGTTAAAAAAACGTCATAGCACTTTTTCCATTCCGATTGAGATATCTCCAAAACATGCATTTTAAAAACATCAATCGCTTTTTCTGGCGTCGGAAATGGTTGACTACATTTTTTGTTGACTACAATTTATTCTTCACGGACGAGAATAAAAAGAAATTATTGGGTGCCAAATCAGGACTCTACGGCGGATGAACTATCAATTTGATGTTTTGACTGGTCAAATGTTGAGTTGTTCGGTCCGCTATGTGAAAGCTCGCGTTGTCATGGTCGTCGTTGCCTGCATCACTGGGTGTTTTTTCTTATTACAGGGTAAATAAATCTTAAGTTACATACGTTTTTTTCGAAAATAGGAATCTTAATAACTAGGATTGCCATTTCAGTTAATATTAAAAGACCGCTTTTACAAATTAGTGCTGACAAATGTTTTATTGGCCATAGAACATTTTAGAATGGTGTACTTCCAAATAATTCCACATCTCTTCGATATCATTTAAATTAAATATTTCAAGATCTAATCTAAATAACAGTTTTTCTAAGAAATGTTTTAATCTAATGATTTGTAAATGTTGATTTTCCATAATCAGCATTAAATTTATCTCGGCGTTGGATTTTAAAATTGCAGAACGGATAGCTTTCGCGTATTCATTTACGAGGTGTGTATGATTTTCTACTCGGGCGACAAATCTTCCTGAAAGAGAGCTGACGTCATTTAATTTATGCATTGCATTTATTTGGTTATATTTCAGGATTTCTAAATTTCGCATAATAGTCTCTAGGTCATTATTATCGAGCTTCCTAGAAGGTTTATTAAACCGCGTTTTTTCCGGATTGGTTCGTTACCCTGGTAAACGTTCAGCTTTGAAAAAGCGTCATATGTGACGTTATACTCAGCATATATATATTGGAATTGAGTTGACGTTAATTTATTATTTAGTTTCTGTATTATATGACTTATAATTACTATGTTATGGAATAAGGTAGATACAGTATGTTTGATTTTTGTTATGTTAAAAGGTATATAAGTTGTATGGTAGTGACTTACAACTAAAGATGATGAAATATCATCGGTGTAATAACCATTATTTTGCAAATTGTGCACCCGAAGTGCTTGGCAATGGGTCGATGGGTTCTCCACTGTCAGGATCAGGAGGCTGAAAGGAAGTATTGGTCTTTCTAAGTCTTTTGAGTTTCCGTATGTGGGTAGTTACAGGTTTCTTTCTAGTTACACCCGTTAATTTATTTTTGTTTATATTAGTTACTTTAGTGGGTATGTATTGAGGATTCATTTTGTTGCGTAGTGTGTTTTTTCTGTAAATAGTCTGATCAGGGATCAATTCAGGGGGTGGTTCTATATTGTTATTCCGTTTTTGTGTGGTTTCGGACTGTTTCTTATAGATGTTTTTGTAAATTGTTTCGTGAAAAGATATGAATTCACTTTTTCCTCTTTGATTATATTGTTCGAAGATGGTTAGGTCATTATTGATATTGGGCTCGTTAAGATAGGGGTCATATAGTATCGAAAACGGCGAATGACCTGTAGTTGAATGGATGCTTTGATTATATATTAAGATAGCAGAGGTCATTAAGTTTTGTGGAGTTTCGTCAGGGTTTTGCATTTTAAGGATTCGCAATTTCTCTAGCAATGTAGAATGTAATCTTTCTACAGGACTGTTGGACAATGAATTTCCAGGGGTAGTAGAATGTACTTCTATGCAAAACAGTTGGCAAAACTCTTTGAAGAGATTGTTGTTGAATTCAGCTCCATTATTAACAACAATTTTAGAAGGGGAATTATGATGAGAAAAGTAATGCCTTAGTTTTCCAACAATGGTAACTGCGTTTTTGTCCGTTACGAAATAAGCTTGGGCATATTTGGAGAAAGAATCGATGATGGTTAGAAATTGGAATATGTCAAGATGTAAGGTCTTGAAAAGCTTTTCCGCTAATAAAGGACCTTCGTAGGCTATTTTATAAGGGTGTCTTTCGTACTTGTTCTGTAAGCAAATTTCATAAGTGTTTATGGTGTTGGTAATAGAATCCCTTAATTTAGGCCAATAATATTTTTGACTAAGCTGATTATAGGTTTTGATATACCATTATAATTATTTTGATGATAGTTGGAAACAATTTCTTTTTTTGCGCGTCGTCAGTGATATCAGTAAGATAAGTATTAGAAAAGACTAATCTTGCGGATGGATTTAGATTAGCGTTAATTATTCTTTGAAACTCTATCTTTAGTTCTTGGTCTGGAATATAAATAGTAAAAGCCTTGAGCAAGAGCATCCGCGGCGACATTTTCCTTTCCTCTTTTATATTTTATTTCAAAATTGAACTCTTCTAATTTGAGTCTCCATCTAATTAATCTTGAATTGGGTTTTCTGATCTTAGCTAACCAAACAAGAGGATTGTGATCTGTTTCGATTATAAACTTTTGTCCATACAGATACGGGCGAAAGTGTTTAATGGAGTCTACTATAGCTAGCAGTTCTCTCTCAATTGTAGAATAGTTCTTTTCGGCTGTATTGAGGGTTCTTGAATAAAATGCTATCGGGTATTCATTTTGTGAAAAGACGCTTCCTATCGCTACGTTCGAAGCATCTGTAGTGAGTTTAAATGGCTTGTTGTAGTCAGGATATTGGAGGATAGGACAATTTGTAATTAATTTTTTGCATTTTTGGAACGCTTTTTTGGACTCGGTATTTTTGGCATCAATGGAACTACCTTTTCGAAGACAGTTGGTCATTTGGTCAAACGTCTATAATAACCTACTAATCCCAAGAATGCTTTGATTTCTTTCTAGCTTTTTGGAATGGGGTAGCATTGGATGGCTTCAACTTTAGTTGGATTGGGTTTTATCCCATCGGGAGTGATGACGTGTCCTAGGAAGGAAACTTCCATTCAGAGAAATTCTGATTTGTCCGGCTGAACTTTTAGGTTGACTTCTTTTAATCTCTTGAATATTATCCGTATGTGGTCAATATGTTCTGAGAGTGATTTTGAAAATATGACGACATCGTTCATGTAAACAAAGCAGAATTTATGTAGGTATTCCCTCAGTACTTCATCCATCATTCTTTGGAATGTGGCTGGAGCATTTTTGAGGCCAAAAGGCATCCGAAGGTACTCAAAATGACCATTGTTCACAGTGAACGCAGTCTTTTCGACGGAATCTGAACTCATCTGGATTTGATGGAAGCCTTGAGCTAAATCGAGAGTAGTGAAATAGGTGCACTTGCCAAGGTTATCTAGGATATCATCGATACGTGGGGGCGGCCATTTTTCTTCAACGGTTACGCCGTTGAGCTGGCGGTAGTCGATTACTAGTCTGAACTTCTTCTTACCGGAAGCATCTGCCTTTTTCGGAACTATCCAGATTGGGGCGGAATAAGGCGAGATGAAAGGTTGAATAATTTTGTTGTCCAATAGTTTTTGAACTTGGGACTGCATTTCCTGGTTCATAGAAGGTGGGTGTCGATAGGATTTTACATAGATTGGGCGATCATTATTAGTTCGGATATAATGTTTAGTTTGACTAGTGAAAGAAAGATCACATCCTTCGTGGTACATAATATCTTTCAAATCGTATAGAAGGGGAATAATTTTCGATTTTTCCAAAGGTGTCAAATGATCCAATCGTAGGAGTTCTGAAGGATTAAATTTCTTTTTGATAGATTCACTAGGAGGGTCTAATAATTCAAACTGATTGTGCGGAATGACTTTTATTCTTTGATGAAAATTGATATCTACTTTAGGAGCGGGATTATAGATTTTACAATAACCATTTCGTACGTCAACTAGACTGTTGGGTATAATATGGTCTCCGACTGTAAATGAAGGCAGAATAGCAACACCGTTTTCGTAATTTACCGGAATGCATAAATGGTTGTTATTAAGGTTCTGAATAGGTTGAGTCAAAGGTTTGTTATAAGCAAGAGAAAAAGGAACTTTAATATTCCTAAGAGTTAAAAGTTTCTTTTCTATTAATCTATTAATACATGAAGATGTTTCAAATCCTTTGTTCCTATCAGTGAGTTAAAGTCATTGTGCCAATTTAAAACTCTCATATCTAAATTATCGTTAATTCCTAACTCTTTTAATAGCGGTATAGTTAGATTTTTATTTTCTTTGTACGTATTTTTGTAAGCCGTTACTTCGAAAGGTTCGAAAAATATCTTTCCAGGAAATTGATTAGCAATTTTAGGAGAAATGATAGAGTCAGTAGCACCAGAGTCAATGACGACAGTTATTTGCATTTGAGGAAGATAGAAATATGGTAATTCAATTTTCTGGGCTATGTTGTTTAGGTTGATGGGAGATGAGGGCGAAGTTCTTGAACATTTTCAGGTGCCCTTTTTGAAATGTTTTCATTAGTCTTTCCGACGGCAGAAGGTAGTCGACAGAATTGAGGGTTGGGCATTTCGAACGAAGAATGATCCTCTTGAGGATAGTATGAAGAGGAATCTTGATAATATGAAGAATAATCATACTCCTCGGAAGGTTTTTCCACAAAATACTCTTCGTTATGCAGTTCCGTATAAGTTTCAACGTTGGTCAATAACAAAAGGTTTCCTATAAAGGCGTGGCTGAATTGGCTTGTCTGACGTCGGTCTTCTGGAGGGTAGGTCGCACTAGGACGGCAGCTTCCTCTGACAACACGGTAGACGGTGGCTGGATCCTGGGTTCGTACCTTCTTCTCGGTAGTGTCTAAAGATTTGGAAATCATTTCTGCACAACGGTAAACCGATAAAGGGCAGAATAACACTATCCTGTTCGCAGTGCCAGTTAAATACGAAAACCGACAACTTCGTTTAAAAAACTTTATTTTACAATAAAGGCACTTAAACTAATGAACAATATCGTGAACAGCACGAGCTTTGCTACAATACAATAGCTACAATACAGATTTTCCTTAAATATAAAACTTATAGCTTATTCAGCGTTAAATACGATAAGCAATACGTTAAGCAATGGCCATCCGTCGGTTTGGGGTCATTACTCGTGGACGAACGACGGCCACGATTGAATTCTCTAAATCAGTAATATATAGTATTTTTATATGGTGCTACATCGCCAAAAATCCAAATAAGTTGATCGATGCACTGTTGTTTGGACAATCCAAGTCAGAAGTCTTAGAAATCATTGAACAGAAATTCTCACGAGTTAATTCCAGTTTTTAACTGAGATGAAATATAAGTCACTAAACAATACAAATAGCGTCTGTATGATAAAACGTTCTGAATACATATACAGTCAACAATGTCAAACTTTACGATCTATTTGTCAGATGGCGCCTCACAACACCATTGCTGCCAATTCCGGATACATAAATAGCAATCCTCATAGAATACAGATTTACTCCAACAGTGCTACCATAAAACTAAATAGTTTGATTGTAATTGATTATTAGTTAAATATTCCCATTTGTTTGCTATTGTCAGATTCATAATATTAATTGAAATTAAGTTTATAATCTTAATTTGCGTAACGTGCAATGAACGGCCTCGTTGGCTACTCTTCTGTTGATATCCAGGGTTCATTTTTCATCTAATAAATTATCTAATATTTAAATTTTTTACATCATATATAGGGTTGATCAAGAATTTAGCGGTTTAATAGAGAAATAAGGCCACTTAAGTGATAATAATTTTGATGTCACTCAAGGAGTTCTGTTATAACTTCCAATGCTACTTTGGTAGTTTTTTCAATGTAACTTTGTTTCGTATACATGTGAGAGTATACATTTGATCAACTCCTTTCGAAATTGTGACTTTGTTCTACAGATGCAATTAGTTTTATATTATCTCTGGAACGGTCATAATTTTTACACATTGTTGTGTAAAGTACGCAAACACATGCAAACCCAACTTGATAACGTTTTGTCTAGCATTACATCAAGGTGCGACAGAAAGACCTGTACATGGATTAGAGAACAAACGAAAGTATGTGACATTATTGGAAGACTAATTGAAATGGACGTGGGGAAGGAATTGAAATGGATGTGGGTAGGCCACATAGCGAGGCGATGTGGCGATAGATGAATCAAAACAATCCTGGAGTCGATACCGCTTGATCATAAAGATCCATGAAGAAGACCATCACCACGAATGGATTGATGACATCATCAAGTCTATTGGGCCCGAATGGCAGAGGATGGAGAGGCAGAGGAATGGCAGAGGAGATATTGGGCCCGAATGGCAGCTCAAGGCTGCACAAGTTGAAGCTTGTTGAAGAGGCCTTTATTAAGTGGATGGACAATGGCTGCGTCATAATATCGATAATAAGATAATAAGTAATAGGTGCCTTACCTCCCCAAATAGGCTCTGGGACCTTCCATGAGGGCGGTGGCGGGTCTAGAGGCAAATGGGGGGAGTTAAGACAGTTAAGGGAGGCGACCGTGGTGTACTTATCTATTAAGGAAATTAATATAATAAAGTATCTGAAAATACCTACTCTTTTTACGAATAAATATTCTATCTACCTATCTCAAATTTGTATCCTATTGTTATCGCGTAAATAAGCATAAAACATTTAAATTTGAATTAATGAGTGACACGTCATTATAGTCATTATTTTTATAACTATCCATAAATCTGTTGAAAATTTAATTTATTGAAACCATGGCCAATTTTGTATTTCAAAATGCCTGAATCTAAGAAGAAATCCGGTAGTACAGTATTGAGAATTTAAAATATGGGTTTACTCTCCTACGAACCAATCATTAAGCCTTCTAGGCTACAAGAGCATTTGAATGAAATGCATTTTAGTAAAAAGGGCAAATATTTATCCTATTTTCAAGGAGTGGAAAATAAATATTTAATTCAGCTAACTATATCAGACCATTTTGCGTCGTCTTCTAAACAAAAAGATAATGGACTACGAGCTTCATATAATATTTCACTGTTAATGGCAACAACGGGAAAACCACATACAATTAGCGAGCAATTAATCTTGGATACAGCCAAAGAGATAATAAAAATTGTTCTTCATCATAAGACACTATCAGATATCATCCGGAACATTCCTTTGAGTAATTGTTCTGTGCAATAGATGAAATGGCTAAAGACGTTGTCATATCACTATGCGATTACTCAAAGACTTGCAAATTTTCCGTTCAACACGATGAATCAACTAAACTTGAAGAGATTTACCACTAAACACCAAAACACTTTTTTGAACTGCTAACATGGTTAGCAAAACGTGCGTCGAGCAGTTCAAAAAAGTGTTTTGGTGTTTAGTGGTAAATCTCTTCAAGTTTAGTGCATCACACCAAAGGTTCCAATAGAAGAATTGATCTACGATGAATCAACTCTACCAAATAACGAAGCATTACTCTTACCATATGTTCGATTCATTCAGAAGAACAAATTCGTCAAGAGCTTTATTTGCTAATATTTTGGAAACCGATAAACAGGTAGAATTGATATTTAATACCATGAACATATTTTTTCAAGAGCAAGAAATTCTTATTCGTAATATTTCGTCAGCTGCTACTGGTAGTGCCCCAGAAATGACGGGGCGTCATAAGGGTTTACAGGGTATTTGAAACAACCATTGCCAAATGTACTCGCTGTTCATTGTGTTATTCATCGACAGCATTTGGTGTAAAAAATCTGAATAAACGCCTGTATATCTCACTCCATTACGTTATTAGAGCAGTCATTAAGATTAGCAGCTATTCATTGAACTACAGATTAATTGGCCAACTTTTAAGCAAACATGAAACGAAGATTACAATTGCTTGCTCATAAAAGTTCGTTAGTTCTCAAAAGTTATTTGTCTGAAACGTTTTTTCAAACTAATTGACTTAGTACTGGACTTGTGCTTAGTACTGGACTTGGACTGGAAAATGTGCTAAAACCTCATTACATCCAATAATGACATCGCTTATTTGACATGCCTGTTTAAAATATTTAATGAAGTAAATTTAAACTTGCAAGGTGATGAATGGAAATGCAAGGAAAACTTCTTTTGTTCAACTGAAATTGATGTAAAGATAAATACAGCTACTTTCCCACATTATCTACAGTCTCTGCAAAGCAGAAAGATTTACTTACTTACTGCCAACACTTGGACGGTGTTCAGGCTGGTTTTACGAAACGATTCCAGGGTATTTTAAACATGAATGTACCGAGTTGGATTTTGGATCCTTTTGCAAATGCAGATACATCAGAATCATCAAATTTAAATGACAAACTCACAACTAACGAAGAACTAAAAGTAAAATTGAGAAATTAATACCAAGAGTTAAGGCTCTCTACCCTGGATTGTGGGCACTGGTACAGACATTTTTAATTGCATTTCTGTGCGTCAAACTTATAGAGCATTTCGTGAATTTTGTACTGGCCCAGTGGAGTGATATATCCGCCGAATTATCGACAAATTCCGTGCATGTTTCATGCTGCTCGATTTTACAGGAAGCTGGGCTTTGTCATTCGACTTTGAATTCTGAATTTGAATGATATTGATCTGGAGGAGACGTGGTTCCAACAGGACAGCTCCACATGTCATACAAGCAACGAAACAATTGATTTTTTGGCATTGATGCCTTAATGCCATTGAACGTTATTTGTCAACAACTAAGTTAGATGCCGTGAGACTATTTGTCCTTTTTATCAGAATAAATTTTATTCAAATGCTCTTGTAGCCGAGGAGGCTTCAGGGCTTCATTTAAAAACACTTTTTGGCAAATTAAACACATATGTAGTGATTGGTTCGGAGGAGAGTACGTAAACCCATATTTTAAACACTCAATACTGTACTATCGGATTTCATCTTAGATTCAGGAACTTTGAAATACAAAATTTGCGACGGTTTCAATAAATTAACTTTATGGATAGTTAACATATTTTGTGTTATGGACAGTATAGTAGTATAAAAATAATTGCTATAATAACGTATCACTCACTAATTCTAATTTAAATGTTTTAAAAAGAGTACGTATTTTCAAAGTACTATATTTTATTAATTTCTCTAAGAGACAGGTACACCACGGCCCCCTCGTTTAACTGTCTTAACATGTCTTGCAATGTCAAAAGTCCAATGGCAGCCTGATTTAACCTGGTGATTCTTTAGCACTCTCTGCTTTGGGCCAGGTCTTCCCGTTGCGGGGCGGTAATTGCCCCTGGGCCTCCGGAAATGAGGGCCGTATTTGAGGTGTACTGTCATATTGAAATACCATGTTGAAGGTATGGACCGTAATCTGCCACGCTGATCCAATGCGGGTTGGCAGATTTTCGATCATGTTAGTCTGAGGTCTCTGCCTTGACCTGTCCGCCAGGGGTGACCCTCCTAGGAGCTTAGACTCCAGACGGCAGATATATCTTAATATCCTAATATTTGCTATTATCTTAATATCCTAATATTTGTTGTTCCTTTTAGATATTTAATATTATGGAAGTATGGGGGTATATATGCCGATTTAGATGTGGTCGTAATTAAAAATCTAGACGAACTACCTGAAAACTTTGCTGGAGCACAGGATGAAGTATACCTCGCTAGTGGTGTGATGGGATTTAGTAAGCATGGAAAAGGCCATGAATATGTTGATTCATGTTTAAATGATTTGGCGGAGCATTTTAACGGTGACATTTGGGGTGCTAATGGACCGCTCATAGTCACAAAGTTAGTATATATATCGTATTATATCAATATTATGTCAGTGAAAGTCCGAGTATTTGGTTCATTGCGTTTAATATAGGCCGGATAATAAAAAAGTGCAGTATCCTCATACACATATTTGAATCAGACTAAAAATGTACTGACTGTGTAACATATCTGTAACATAGAAACAAATTTATATTTTGCTTGTATATATTTGTGTTTCTGTATGCTATTACTAAAAAAGTGGCAAAGTCAACGGTTTAACAAAAAATTATTTTTACCATGTGAGATATTTTTCGTTTGTTGCTAAGCTATGCAGTCTTCTTGTGGTTATGTTAAAAGTATTAAAATACTACGTGCACTATGTCGTTTCACCCAATTTGTATTGTACTTGTTCGTCCCTTTTGGAATTTATTGATTTGAGAGAGGCAGCAGATTTAAATTTAATTGACTAGCAATAAGTTTATGACGACATCGAGAAGATGATTTGAGAATAAGTTATGCACGAGCACGAGCTTCTGATTGTCCTTGAAATATTCAAAAATGTGACTAAGGCCTCCTGAGACTTCTTCCTCTTTGAAGTCAACATGAAAATATCCAGTAATTGCGTGAGGCGTGATATTTACTTGTGATGGGGATATGTGTTTATAGTGCTTATTGGTGCTTCCTGTTTTAGCGCACTACAAAACGTCTCAGTTGGAAAGTTAGAATTGAATGGGATCTGCGATGGAATTCAATTTGCTTGAGTCATGATTTTACATTCTATTAATAGATCAACGTAGAAGGGTCAGACATTTCTTGGTTAAAAGGCTATTTCGATAATTTTTGAATTAAAATGCCACAGCGGGGTGTATAAACTTGGGAAAAATTTCACCCCTATTGACCATCAAAGGACGATTTCAGCCCATTATGTGATCGAACTATTATAATACTTTGCTAGAACGTGTTCGTAAGTTTGTTCAAATCTAATATTCAGCCAGACCGCCCACAGTTCATTAACTAGTGCAGTTTTTAAAAGACTGCTATGGTGACCCTGCGAGATTCCTGGATTTATCGACGATTGAACATGTATGTGAAAACAAATTGAATTGCATACCAGCAACTCTAAAGAATATGAAGCCTCTAGTATACTTTGTTTCAAAAAGACATAGCTCATCTACTTCAGTCCAGTCGTCTAATCTACGCCATGAAGATTTATGTAGTGTTATGGATATGTATATATATATATATATATATATATATATATATATATATATATATATATATATATATATATATATATATATATATATATATATATATATATATATATATATATATATATATATATATATATATATATATATATATATATATAATATTAGACTTCTTTGGAAAGCGTCCAATGAGTCAACAGTAGTTGAGTGTCAAGTATATTAAACCGCTGGGTTCCACAATCTCATGTGGTACACACAGCAACCTGCGTCTCCGCCCAAATGAACAATTTTGTTGGGTGTTTGACCGGGAATGAGCCCCACCCATCCCTGCAATTGGAGGGCACATGTTTCGCTTATCGAGATTCAGTGTTTGTGCGTACGGTTTCACGGATGGAAAAACATGTATTGGGTTTTTTCCGGGAGTACATCCGGTTGTCGAGTTGGTCCCTGTCGGGAGCTTACAGTCGTTTCGCCAAAATCTCATTTGGCATCTTCAGAGCTTACTGTCGCGAGGTTCGTGACTGTCTCGACAGTATATATATATATATATATATATATATATATATATATATATATATATATATATATATATATATATATATATATATATACAGGGTAAACATGCGGCAAAAATTAAAGGGGTAATTCCTTGACTTATTCTAAGAATATTTTGTAGAAGTACATGTAAAGTTGCTCAATCTACAATAAATATTCAAAATGACTTCCTCCAACTTTGATACAAGCATTCAATCTTCTCGTCATTGACTGCTGAACTCTTTCAAACACACCAGGGTCGTTTCTAAGTTTCTAAGTGAGTTACACCCAGCAATTATCCGATTTCGCAAATTATCCAAATACTTCAATGAACTAGCGTAAACTAATGACTTCAAATATCCCCAGAAGGAATAATCCAGGGAGTTTAAGTTCGGGGATAAAGTCCAGAAAAAAATAGCTTTCCAATAATGCCAAATTGGAGTACTGTTGTCATTTAAAGAAAATCAAGTTAGCCTTCGATTTCAAATATGCGATAAGAAAAAAACCCAACAAGTGCTATTTCTACGAATATTGGGCTTTCTTTGTTGTTATGTTTTTACCAATTCTTTTGACATCCTGTATAACTGCTTTCTTATTTATTTTCATTCCCATTTCATTTCATTCCTATGTGTGAATAGACTTCTCTTTCTAACTGCTATCTACTTATCTAACTTCCTGTTATTTTGTTCGTTTTTTTAATACTGGGTTTTCGATTTCCAGCTTTTTAATATTTGCTAACTAAGTTTCTTTCCAATTTTGCATCCATATTTTACAGTCTCTTTAGCTACTCGCTTATTTCCATGTCTTTGCAGTGTTTCCTCTATCTTTTATTACTTTTTATTACTAAAGTCATAAACTGGTGCCAGAAAAACGTAACTCGTAGGAGGAAAATACCCTTTACCTGTTGTTGACACAATATAAATGCGCGAAAGTATAAATATTTATTCTTTTAATTTGATATCAACTCCTGTTTATTCAGTATTTACGATGAAAACTAAACAGTATTCATCTTAAAAACATAAAAATATGCACAGAATCAACTTTTATGATAACGACCATGTAAACTTAGATACGAGATCTACTTATTATTGGAAAGTTTACATTGTTAATTTTCATAGATTTTGAAAACATATTACTTGACTTTTGTATTATTTGCTTTTTGATATACATATATTGTTTGATAAAAGTGTATTTGTGTAAAAGTATTCCCAAATCAGTGGGTTTAAGAGTCTCCATTTTTTAAATTATTTTTGGTTAAAATAATTTGTTTAACTGAGGTAGCCGATACTTGATGAACATTCATTTTAAATAAACAATTTAAGATTTATGTCTAAATTTCCATGTTTATAATTTGTATTACAATTTTTTCGATACAATTTTCAAATGCCAAAACTATAACTATAATATAGTTTTTGTCTTTGACATAGACAGTTATTATAATTATAATACAACTTTTAAATATAATGGAAATTTAGACATAAATCTTAGTTCGTTTATTTAAAATAATTTGGTTTTTCCTTTATGGACATCTATAAAGGATTTTCCAATAAGAGTGTCAGAACTTAAAAATGAGTCGCAATGATAACTACAGTTCTAATCTGGTAACATGCCAATAATACGTCCAGTAAACCTTTCTTGCCATAAATAGATTGATTGTCTGGCGAAACATTTGACAAATTGCATCGTCTTGTTGAAAGAAAACAAAGTTTATATCCACATTTGTCAGTTCAGAGCAAATGTGTTCTATTAGTTTATTACTATAGTGTTCACGATTAACAGCAAAATGATTTCCGTCATCGTCTTCAAACAAAATAAAGTTCTATAACTTCTTCAGCTCAAAACTCGCATTAAACAGTGACTTTCTGAGGATGAAGAGGTAAGTCCTCAATCAATTGACGATTTTCATACGCCTAAATGCTGCAGTTATTTCTGTTCACAAATCCATTGAGCCAGAAGTGAAAAAAAAAATCTCCAAAGTGGGTGTCGCCTTCCAGTTGCTTTAGAGTCCAATTCGTGTATCGTGTATCTTTCCATGGTAAATTGACCCAATATATGAATGTATATGTGCGACATTTACATTTCAAATAGTGTTCTGACACTCTAATTGGAAAATTCTCTATATTCACTTAAAAAAAAATTACACAGGTCAATAAATTTAAACTTGAGGTATGAATGATGAAAATAGGTGTATATGAACTATTTTGTAGTCCAAAATCTGAAAATAATAAGCCAATTGAAATAAATTGAAAATAATAAGCCTGTTACAGTTAACAGGTACAGTTTTTTGTTACAGGGGGTCGGTGGTGGGGAAAAAAAATAGAAGGCATATTTTTACAATCTAATATTTATTTAATATAAACATGTTAAACGTGTTAAATCTATGCAAAGATATTACTGCTAATTATGTGAATATAAATATATTTCATGAGATGTCATACAGCGACAAAAACTTTCACTTTTATCTCTTGTGTTTTCTAACATCATCTCTTTTTAAAAACCATCATTAGATACTCATAGATGGGTTCCAGCCCAACATAGATGGGTTCCAGGATCCCTGGTATCTTGTGTTCATCGTCCTGATGTCCTGGTGAAACCTCTATCCTTGTTCGTCGCTTACTGTATCCAAATTTTCCGGAAAAAAATCAAAATAGGACTATAAAAATGCATTTTTAAGGACATGAGATACCATAGTATTTCAAAAGTTTATCTATTTTTTTTTTAGTTTTCATCTTTCTTTTTGCTCAGAAGTCATTTTACTATAGTTACAAAACACTTCCAAGCTGCCAATTCCTTTTCATTTGATTTTTCTTGGAAACGGAAATCAGTCAAGTTTCCTTATTTGAGGTCTAATAAATATGCCTTCTTTTAGTTTTTCATCAGTTAACTGAGGAAATATTCTTTTAGGTACTTGAAACCATTACCTTTCTTGTCCATGGGTTTGTTTTCATTAATCCAAGCTTAATATGGAAAGACGGAAGAAGCACCTTTTTCGTGTTAACAAGGTGGGCCTATTTTATGTTTGAAGTATCAGGTTCAAAAAAAGTTCTATGAGGCTAATCTTTCTTACAGTAATGCTCTTTTGTTGCCATACTTTCCCATATATACAAAAAACAGCAATATTTTGTTCCTAGTCCTAGCAATACACCTATCACTTTTAAATCCCCACAAATATCCCAATGATACTATTCATATTTAACGCGATTTAGTGTGGATGCTAAGTTGTCATAGGTTTCTTTGATTGCCACTGAATGGGCTAAAGGAATAGTTGGATTTTTGTTTCAATTATGAAGACACTGCTTTTAGGCTGTATTTCAACGAATCTATGAAAATACGTCGCTCGGAAGGGACATGTTCTATATTAAGCTCATTCATTATACCATCAGTATCACAACAGAGACATAGCGATCTTTCCATTTGACAAAAACTTGTAAATGTTACTTTCTGTTTTCTGTAAAAGGAAACACTTGCCTTTTTATCTAATAGGTTCCACTGTGGAAGTCTGGAACCAGGAAGTTCCGATTTTTGTTTTAACAATCCCAGGTTACGTACCAAGTCATTTAATTCATTCTGGGTTATTAAGTGAGGCTTACTGGCAGTTGATAAAAAATAGTTGGGTTACAACTGGTGTTCTTGGGAAGTTGTGGTCTGATCCACGACTTCCTGATGAAGAATTAGAATCACCGGGCAACATGTTATCCAGGTTTAAAGGTGCGATCGGTACTGGTAGTTCCTAGCTATGAGGAACTGGCCTACGTGCAGATTTGGATACTGAATTTTGTCCCTATGCTTTTTTGAAATTCCTTTTGTTTTAGTGATACAAAAGTATCAGTCACTTACATGTTCAGTAGGTTCTCTCCACACGTAACAACAGCAAATGACATATAATTTTTATTGCAATGCATCTACTGCATTAAATTTACGAACACACAAACACAAAACATAAGAAGCCCAATTTGTATCTTGATCTCCAATTTGATAACTAAAATATAAACGTTAGGCTTTTATGACTTCCTCAGATATAGACCTAGTTAGTTACTTTAAAATAAATCGTCTGCATATATAATAATACTTATCTAAAAAACTAGACAAAGAAAATCTGCTGGTTGAAGGATACAGTTGTTTGTTATGAGAAAGGCCTGAAATCCAAACATAAATACATTTACATTTGCCTATATCCTTTTCCCGGCTTGCGTCAAACTAGCTAACGAAAGGTAGTACCAACATATTCACCGTCAAACCTGGACCAACGGCCAACGACACCGAATGGAAGCGCTATTAATCCTAAAGTTACGAGTCCAATTGCTATTCGGGCTTAGCGGAACCAAAGGCGGAAAGCAACCACTACTAAAGGTCGAAAACACTTTGCTGTGACGGATCACGCCAACGCAAAACCTAACGGAGCATCACTGCGAGGAGCTCGCAGGAACAACTCTAGATTCAGTTCCCAAGCGAATACAACTGAGTTAACTAAAGTCTGTGACACCAAACTGAAACGCTATCTTATCCTAATGTTACGAGTCCCAAACGCTACTTGAGCTCGGCAGAACCAAAGGCGGACAGCTCTATCAAGTGTCGACCAATAAAAACGATACCGTGGCGAATCACAGCAACATGGACCGTAATTCAAATCACCGCGAAAAATCGCTGGTATAGTCTCACGATTTACTTCTCAAGTAAATCTACACAATTTGATTAAGGCCAGCAACACGGTATGGAAATGCTATCAAATCCTAAGGTTACGAGTTCAATCGCCACTCGGGCACAGCGGAATCAAAGAGAGACCGCACGGCCACGTGTCAACAAAAGAAAAACGTTTCCGTGGCAATTCACGCCAATGCGAAACTTAAATAGAACTAATGCGACAAACTCGCGTAGATCATCTCCAGACTTACTTATCTAGTAAATCAACGCAACTTGGCTAAAGCGACATTCAATGGAAGTGCCATCAGATCCTAAGGTTACAAAATAAATCGCCGCATGCGCACAGCGGAAGCAAAGGTGGACAGCACTGCCATATGTCGACAAAACGAAGTAGGGCCATACTCTCCAAGTAAATCTAGACAAACTGAAAAAGAGGAACAAAGATTTCTCCTTGAAAATAAGATGCGATTAGTGTAAACTCAACAACGTAACTCGTAGGTTTGTTCTTAATAGACAATTCGGGAAAAAGTACTAAAAGGAAAAGAAAAAGAAAGGTGAAAAGTGACGTCCAAAAAAGAACAAAAAAGGCTGAACGAGACTATACCTAAAAACTGCCAGCTTAAAACAAAAACAAATCAAAAACGTCACTGAGTCTAATTATGGTCATCTCCGGGAACATCGGAAGATTCTCCACATGGTAATAAATCTTTAACGTGCCATTTTCCTGTACGTGACCCATCCATATTTTTTAGTTCGTAAACTAAAGGAGACAACTTCTTAAAAACAACGGAAATAATGTGTTTGGGGCTAAGTTTCGATGCAAACTTATCCGGAGCACTCGACAACTTCTTGTTAGGACGCCAAACTCTATCACCTACATTAAAACTTACATCCCGTTTCCGGAGGTTTTAGGATTTTGAATTCCTCTCATATGCGGAGTGAAGTTTCCGACGTACCTCAATAAACAAATTACGAAACTCTTTCAAGTTCTCTGCATAAGTGCCCCTGTTACCAGATACGACTTCAATAGATTGGTCCGGGAAAGAGGAGTTATAATATTCTCCAGATAATGGAATATGCCTTCCGAAGATCAGGTATGACGGAGGGAAACCGGTTACTTCATGGACCGCGGTATTGATGGCCTGTCTGATTTCCGGAATATGCAAATCCCAGTCCTCGTGTCTATCTATGTAATACATGCAAGCTGTCATAATGGTTTTATTATTATATTTCACGAAATTATACTGATGAGAATAAAACGGAGTGAACCATTGTTTAACTTTATACCTATCACATAATTCCTTCATACCCTTGCTCTTGAAATTCGGAGCGTTATCACAAATCAGCAAATCTGCAGTTATCCATAATCGCAGGGCATTTGGCATTTCTCAACGGAAAAATGAACGTGTACTTAGAAAACCAATCAGGCTTAGGCTACCAATAACCATTTGTTACCCTTTCTGGAACGAGGAAAACGGCCAATAAAATCCATCGAAATGATTTGACCAGGTCGGTCAACTACCTTCTCCTTACCCATAATACCAATCTTACTTAAGTTTGAGTGTTTTTGAGCACTACATACCAAACATTTTCTTACAAATTTCAAAATGTCTGATCTCATCTCAGGCCAATTATACATCTCCTGCACTCGGAACAAGGTTTTTCGAAAACCAAAATGGCCACTAGTGTGAAGAATATGACACGACTCGATAATTCTCGTTCTCTGAGGTTTAGGGACTAAGGTTTTCCACTCTCGAATATTAAAAGTATGATTCTGCTTACAAGGAATGAATTTTTGAAAGTAGTGGTTCTCAACTCGCCATTGAGGAAATTTATCCGGGCTGTTTACAATCTTTCCAAGGAGCGCAATATGCCAGGGATTAAGAGAATTTACTTCGATTGAGATGGATAAAACTTGCCAACACGTACTCTCGGAATCTGCTGAAAGGCTACTATCTGCCTCAGGATGCGGTATTCTACTCAAATCATCAGGAACCAAGTACATCAGACCTATTCTATGCTGTAGGTCAAAAGTATGCTATCTTAACCTCAGTAACCAATGGCTAAGTTTACTTGACGAAGTGTTTAAATTAAAAAGCCACAGCGGACTAAAATGATCAGTGATGACCGTAAAACGAAAACCATCAATCCAAGGCCTAAATTTTTCAATACAGAATCTATATTCACCCGTGGGCTTCCTTACCAAACGCATTGGAGAGCACCGTGGACTATGAGATCCTCGACTACGCCCAATTGGATAATATAATCTAATTCTTTATTAAGAATTTCTTGCATATAGGGAGACAGTAAATAAGGTTTCTTTTTGAAAGGTTGGTTATCGCCCGTATCTATAGAGAGTTTAATCTTATCGGTCCATCCTAACCTATCCTTTCTGTCACGTTCTCTAAAAGAATCTAACAGTTCTAGAGCCTCCGCCCTTTGGGTAACGGAAAGATCGCCAATGGAAAAAAGTTTGGATGCTGGAGGGTTATCAGAATCTTCGCGTACTGCACCTAGCACGAAATCATCATTGTGAATCGACCAATGATTATTCTTAAAATTCATTACGAGATTAAAACTCATCAAAATTGGTACCAAAAATAAAAGCATGTGTTACGGTTACAATATATGGATTTTAATGATTCGACAACAATCCTTAATAAAAATCGGTAGGTCTGCAAGACCAGCAACCTTTTGTGGAGTTCCATCGGCAGTAAACACACTAGAGTTATTGCTTAGACGAATTTTAATCTTGAGTCTCTTTAAAATCTTAACTCAGCAAGCACCAACTATAGAGGTATTAGTTCCAGAATCTAATAAAATAATGATGTTCTGATCATAAAGTTTGACAGGAATATATGAACGATTATCATTAACTTTTTTGAGAAACAATGGTAAAACCTCCGAATTAAGGGTATATGTCTTATAAAAATTAGATACTTGTTCTAACTATTTGTTCCAACCTGACCTATTAACGTGCGACCTTGTAGTTTGCCTTCCATCAGGGTACCGACCACATGCGATACCTGATGGCCTAACTAGTTTTTTGAGCACTTAGGACAAGAACCAAGCTTAACTTTAGGTTCACCACAACGGAAGCAAAAAACTTTTCTCTTCTCGGTACATGAACGAAAGGTGTGATTGACTCCCTTACAGTTAAAATATACAACCTTAGGTTTCGGGCTACTTGTCTTATGTTCCTTGCACACAACCACAGGAGGTCTTCTAGAATCTTTACCCAAACTACGAATATCCTTATCACAAGAACAATTTGGCTCACGGTGAAGTGGACCTTCCTCTGAACCACCAGCACTCTCTCTCTCTTCGAAAGTCATCGAAAGCAAATAACTGAGAGGATTTTCTAGAATTAGAGGGTAGAACATCCTCCAAGTTCCTACACAAAGCAGATAGTTCGGAGACGGTAACAGTATCGTGTAACGCCAACTGCGCCACTTATTCAGGTAACAAGTTCTTCCAGATGTACTTGACTCTGGTAACTTCAGCAGGGGTAACGGACAACCGAGAGAACAAATTCTCCATCTGAGCCACATAAATAACATCCGTTTCTATGCGTCTCTGTTTCCTCTGCCGGATTTGTTCCCAGATATTATCGTCTGCATGAGGAGACAAAAAATCTTTCTTCAACCTTGAAACAAGACCTGACTAGTCTGACACAACACCTCTAATACTTCGGAACCACTCAAAGGCGTCGCCAACGAAAAATTCTACATCTTAATTTTAAAAGTTCTATTTTTGAAAAATTATGAGACTGGGATAAAATAAGTCTTAAACAAGTTCAAAGAAACTAAAAAACATTTTTCGAATTCGAAATCGAAAAATCCATCGAAAAATCAACACAATAAAACTGACCGATTTTTTTCTAACTACTAGTCCATTTTATAGTCTAATAAATTATTAACTTTAAATCTTTCGTCAGCCATCATGATATAATAAAATTAAAGAAACCATATAATAAAACACAACAATGCTATTATATTGTCATTCAAATTTTTAAGGGTTCCTTCTTAAATCGTAAATCCCCGTACATTCCATGTTTCCATTATTATTTCTCTTATTCTTACCTTAACCCTCTTTAGTTAATTTAATGTAACTAATGAATTTATTTATGGTCTTTTCGCTCTTTTCTCTTGTCACTGGGCATAGTCTTGTTCGTCGACAGTTTATTTTGGATGTTTTGTTTTTTTACTGGTAGTTTTTTTGTTCTCTTGAATATTCTAGTCATAGCCAATATGTTCCCCCTTTTCTGATTCCCCTGATCTTCGTCTGGAAACTTTTGGTTGAACGTTCTTGCTTCCTTTCCGTGCTTCCCTTATTTCGGTTTATCGGCATATTTCTTAAAATCCTCCGGTGTTCTGCTACATAATCCTAGGTTTGTTTTTTATGTTGCTTTCCATTTATTATTAATTTGTTACTATAGGAAACCTATGCCCGGTTTCCTTTAGCTCTTTCTTCTGTCATTATTTTAAAAAAGTTCTGCCTTCCTTCTCAAATATGCTCTGACAGGTCATCCATTATTCCTATATCACTTCCTTTAAGCTACTTCTTAATCCTAAATATTTCTCTTTTTCTTTCCAGAGTTAATACTTCCATTTGAAAGGCGCCTTGTTTCTTCAATCTTTTTGTCGAGCCTTCCGACTTTCACAATGTCGCTGTGGTTATTTATTTTAACCCCTATATTCTCCATTATTTTAAGTGTCTTCTGTAGTAATATCTCATATTTCTCATTTTCTGCATTCTCAATTCCATAAATTAGTTTCCTTTTCCCCCTACTCTGCTTTTCCAACAAATTAATTATTTCTCCTTGTATCTCTACCATTTCCTGCAGATTTTTGTTTTGGTTTCTTAACAGTTCTACCTCTTTCGTACTAGCATCGTACTTGTCATTCAGTACATCCAGTTTCTTATTTATTTCTGCTAAAGCTTTCCTAACTTCTTCCATGATGTAAAGCTTCTCTAAGCTCACTAAACACCAAAAATTTTAAATTAACGATCGGTTACTGCGGTAAAAGTACCCAAGTCCATCTTTTGGAGGCTTGGCTCGTCTCAGTGTCTTTCCCTTAATCCTATACAAAACTTATTTCTATCCTACTTGTGATTCTATATATTGCCCTATTATTCTTTCCACCTTATTTATTATTTCACCGATGTACACTAATACACGTGTTCTCTATTAACAGCATATGAACAGCAATGCAATAAATTTCTCATACAATATCTAACGAAATGCACTTTTCTTGCTTCCCTACTAACACAAAGCTCACTGTACGGTGTTATCAGGAGTAGCGGTGACCTTGCCACGAGTGTTTTGCGAACTGATATTTTCGCACATTCAGTTTATTTAAAGCACGTTTAATAATTCATATTCCCTTTTTAGTTATCACGTATTCTATAAATGACCGAATAAATGTTCACTAAAAGGCACTTCACCTTAGATACTTAACAATTTCCTAAATTTGTACACATTTTGTTAATAAATTTTTCCGTAAGCACCCTCTAGGAACTAGACTCAAGCTAGTACCAAATTCGGATTTGTCGACTTTGAAAACTCAACTACCCCGATTTTGTACGTGACATCTTCAACCGTTTTTAAGTTATCTGAATTTATCGAAAATTTAGTTTCACTTTCAAAATCCTGAATCTTTTTAATAACTAACATTTGCTAACACATTTATTGACTAAATCCTCTCATTTTGATCTTTACTATCACCAGTTGGTCTATGACGTATAAGTTATGGGACGAAAATTGAAACTTTCACACCAATAGCTCGTTACTTTGATTATTGCCTGAAGAGACGTGGTGTATCAATCAGAATACTGCTTATTTTAGTAGCACATGTCATAAAATACCTCACAATATCCAGAGAGGAGCCACATTAGCCGCGGTGTTTAAGGCGGCGGCCTGACAGTGGCACGGACAGTTAGTGTAGTAGCGGGTTCGATCACCTTTCTTCGTGTGGGCTTTCTCGAATTGTTTGTGAATGTTTCTAAGCAGGTGTTAAATCTAACAAGAAATCACTCCTCAGTCACGCCAGCTATGTAAGGCCAGATTCTGAGAGATTTCCTACGTTGGTCACTCGCCAGTCGGTAGCCTACTCGATAGAGGTTTATGCTTAAGTACAACACCAAGGGTTGATAGCCCGAGAAAGGTGCTGTAACACTTGTTGTAAGTAAACAAAGTGAAAATATCTGTTTTTATGTTCAAAATATGCTTTACTGTGCGTATATTTTTACTTTCATTCAAATATGTAAATTCGGTGTTGCAGTTTTTTATTCCCTAATATATATTTGAACACTCCCACATCGTAATATCCGACATTCCTATTCATGTTAATATGAGATGATGATTTTATCGTAAATTCCTTTTGTTTCAGGTTGGCTCAACGTTTGTGTAAGGAAAATAAATTAAAAAGTTTTATGGGAAAATCGTGTAAACACTTTCACCTTTTATCCAAGAATGCCTTCTATCCGATTTTTTATACAAGTTGGCGGCTGTATTTTAGTCCAAACCATCTCAGTTATGTCAAGAACATATCAAAGTCGAGCTACATGATACACATGTGGAATAAAATGAGTATCGATGAGAAGATCGACATTTCTCAAGATGAGGTACCATACATGTATTTTGCAAGAAAATTTTGTCCAAGGACAGTCAGAAGTTTGGAAGAATATTTTTAGGACATTGTTAAAATGCAGCACTATCAAAATTCAGAAAATAAATATATGAAGAATTGATTTGTCCGATAAAATACATTATTTATATGAAAAATACTAAAATATATTAATGTTCACAATCATTAGGAAGGCCTGTGCAATTATAACCATATTTAAATTATCCCATCCCATATCTAGGGTGGTATAATACCATTATTTATTTTATTAGAATTATTGTTATTGTTTATTCGTTGTGCTTTTTTTTATGGTAATTGTTATTACGGATGATGGCCATAATTAATAATACTTTTTCAAATAATTATATAAAAGTGAATCATGTAAATATATTTTTTCTTTGATTATATTTTTGATTCATATTTTTATTCCGAATTTTATCATTTTTAAGACAGATAGAAGAGGGACAATAATTTAGTGCATCAGGAGGAGGCTCTAGAAAAAAAAAATCCTGAAAAACTACAGTATCCTCATATTGGCAGTTAACATATAGTTCTGCATTGTCAGTTAATCTACATTAATGATAAGTGACTAATAGTATTCTTCATTGTGATAGATGATTATTATTACACATATAAATAATGATTTATGCAAATTTAATAACGTTGGCTGTTTTGTCCTAGATTGGTACTAGACTAATTGAAAAGTTTGCGGAGCGAAAATGATAAAACAGGTTTATAGTTGAAAAAATGACTTTATTCTTCGGTATATTTTCCCTTAAGCTCAATACATTTTCTCCTGTGGTTTTCCAATTCATTTATTCAATCTCTGAAGTTATTTTCTGGAAGTTTTTCAAAATAATCATCTACGACTGCTATAACATCTTCATTTGGTGGAAAACGCTTGCGACGTAGAAAAAAAAATTGAGGATGGATGAAACCTAAGTCTCATCCATAGTTACAAAACGACGGTTGGTTAGAAAACCAAAAGTTTTACTCGAAGTAGTTTTTGGTCAGAATTTAACAAGTGCATCACTCATCTTGAACATAGCTTTCTCAAGCCCAATCTCTTTTCTCTCAAGCTTAATATAAAACACCCGTTCAGTTGAGATGTCCATGGCCTTACCAATTTCACTCAAAGTCAATTATCTGTCATCCATAACCATATCAAGTACAGAACTAATAATTATTTGTTCAGTACACTTGATATGCATTTATTGGGCGTCCAGAACGAGGATCATCATCCAGGCGGGTACGACCACGTTGAAACTCATCTGCCCACTTACAAACCATTGTTTTTGAAAAACCAGGCTCCTCTAATACATTTACCCCTTCTCTATAAATTTTTATTGCCTTCCATTTTAAAAAATAACACTAATACGTTTATTTTACGCTGCTGTTTTTGTACGAATGAATTGACAGCTCGACCTGACACATGAAGGATGAAACTTAAAAATGTAGTATATTATATACTTTTACTGCTTTATAGGTGTTGCTCCGCGAACTGTTCAAATAGCCTAATATAAGAATTTTCGTAAAAATTGCATAAAATCCTACTCGTTATTTAAACGGAACGGTAACCATGTTTGATGTAATAATATTGTCGGATATCAAGCTACTGAAATGAACGGTATTCCGGTATTCCGCAATATGTATTGGGTTGAACACAGATCAAAAAGTTCGTCACATTTTTTGATAAAAATTGAATATCTTTTTTATTTGCTAAAAATTTGATTTAATCAACATACGAGGGGTATTTTTAAATAAGGTCCGTTTGTGAATGACGCCGAATCACCGCAGTGCTTTTATGCGCCTGCTCCCAGCAAGCTTTCACGCGTTTAGACGCCATTTGCAGCCGTATCGTCTGTCTGTGTGATGAGCTGTAGCAGTTTATAATCTTTAACAAAATTGAGTCGCCCGCCGACTGTGAGATACGACCTGTAATTCGATTTTTGAGTGCAAGAAACTTGGTAGGAGCGGAAATTCATAATCAGATTTGTGAGGTTTACGGTGATAATGCTATGAATGATGGGCTAGTTATTGTGCATGATGAGCCAGGCCTTGGCCGACCTTCTCTGATTTCCTGAAGATTTGATTCGTGATGTGGACAACATTCGAGAGAACCGACGATTCACGATTTCAAAGTTATCAAGTAAATTTCCACAGGTTTCAAGATCAGTTCTGTACACCATTGTTTCGGAGAAACTGAATTATTTAAAATTGTGTTCTCGGTGGATTCCAAGACTGCTTTGCGACGATCATAAAACAAACAGATTGAACTGTGTTTTATCGTTTTTGACTCGATACAATCAGGAACGAGATAAATTATTAGATCACATCGTTATAGATGAGACTTAGGTGTCTCACATGACTCCTGAATCCAAGTAACAGTCAATGGAATGGCGACACACATCGTCGCTAACCAGAGTGAAAGCCCAACAGACACTTTCAGCACGAAAGATCATGGCAACTGTCTTTGGAGACAGGGAAGAGAATTTGTTACTAGATTTAATGCTGAAAGACACAATCAATTTTGAAGCGTGTTGTGTCACCTTGAGTCTTATTGTCTTCCGGTGTGATGTGGCTCCATGAGAATGCAAAGCCACATGTTTCTGCACAAACACAAGGTATACTAAGGTCTTTTAGATGGGAAGAACTGAATCATCCACGTTACAGTCCAGACCTTGCCCCCAGTGATTTTCACTTATGTCGGTACTTAAAGGAATTCCAATAAATTGCAATATTCAATGGAATATTGAAAGAAATCTTGACATGTTTGTATGTATTGAGCAAAATAATAAATAAATATAAAGCTTTGTGTACTTGAGAGAATGAGAATGCAAATTGAGCAATCAAAGTCAAAAATGAAAGAAGTGTTAATGTACATAATATTTGAGTTTTTGCCAAACGTGTTGCAAAATAAAATATTTTTATAATAACATAACAAAGGGAAAATGGATGAAATGCAAACTGAAATCAAATAAAAGCAGATTGCCAGCCATCTGATTTCAATTTAATTTTTTTCAAGCAAAAACTTTTGGCGATTTTTTTCTTAATAGTGTGGAGTGAAAGGCGTAGTGTCTTTTTTCTCTAAAAGTATGAATAAGACAAACAACTTTGAGTTAGCACGTAACAAAGTAGTTAGAAAGTTTGCCTCTTAAAACTTTGCAATTGTACTGTCCTTTTTGTCCAACAATTTTAATGTTGGATGTGATAACCGAATGGTACGAGCAAAAGTTAGGATTAACTGTCGAAGAGAACGCTAAAGAATGGTAAGACCAAAGAAAAGCAAAGTGGATTCTATGAAATTGCTAGAGAAGAGCAGCGATTTTGAGATTGCTTTGTTGAACCGCTTTGCTGTGTTACAAGATCCGGATGAGATGGAAATATCAGTTCAATATGAAGAAATAACCAACAATGAGCTGCAAACGGCTGTTTCAATAGTACCAGAAGAAAAATGTCTCAAACAGTCCTTTTGGCAGGGTCGAGTACGCTTAGCTCTGCAAAACTATAAGAAAACATATCAGATAGAACATGCTCCGAACCCTGGAAGATAACAAAGGAATTAACAAGGCTAAACAGAACCTGAGAAAGAAAATAACTCAAATGTATGTCTTAATGCGTGAGGATTGCACAGTGTGCAGGGCGCGTACGCAAATGTTAGAGGTTGTAAGAAAATTTTATTCCCAGTTATATGAAGATCAGAACCAATCAAAGACAACAATACCCAGGGCAGAACAAATGCCAGATATCCTAGTGGAGGAAATTACAAATGCTATAGATTCGATAAAAAACGGCAAGGCTCCAGGAAAAGACAAACTGCTAAAAGCTGGTTGTCGGATATTACAAAAACCCCCGCAAAATTATACTCAAAATGCCTCAAAGAACAAAAAGTACCTGACTTATGGAAAAATGCAGAAGTGATCATTTTACATATAAAAGGAGCACAGGAATATTTAAAGAACTACTGTCCAATAAGCCTCCTATAAGTAATGTATCATGTTTTCACTAAGATAATATCTTTTAAAAAGGAATAAAACAACACACCACAAACAATCACAAAGTAACGGACAAATCAATCAATTATTTAAGATAATATCTAAAGAAATTTTAAGAAAACTGAATGATGTACGATTTTGCATCATTCAGTGCAAAAGAACAAGCAGGATTCAGAAGTGGATTTAGTACAATGGATCACATCCAGGTTGTAGAGCAGGCCATAGAAAGGTACAACGAATACACCATGCCACTGGGCTTGGTTTTTATCGACTACGAAAAAGCACTTGACTCCATCTTAAAGCATGCCATAATGGATGCACTGTTCAGCCATGGGGTAGACAAAGCATATATAAACCTATTAGGATCGATATATGATGCAGCTATGCGAGAATTCACCTTGACGATCTTGAAGTGAGAATTTATGTAGAACGAGGTGTACCTTGAAGATTAGCCTTTTAAGAAGTATTCCGTAAACTGGACTGAGAATAGGATGGTGTAAAGATCAATAGTGCAAACTTCAATTTTAGATTTGCAATCTTAGATAGTGCAATCTTAGATTTGCAGATGATATCATTCTCCTTTCACAAGACTTAGAGGACTTGCAAAAACGTATACAAGAGCTTCAAAAGGCTGGCGAACCATTTGGCTTAAAATAAACCATGTAAAAGAGTCAGGTTATGTTCAATAAATTTGCTCAGGGCAGAAGAATTTCAGTTTTAGGAAGGGATATGGATATTGTGAACAACTTTATATATCTTGGATAGAGGATTTTAATGGAGCGAGATACCGCCCGGGAGGTGGAGCGGCATCTAAAATATGGCTGGCAGACATTTGGCAGGCTCAATATAGTGTTTAGGAGCAGACTCCCACTTTGCCTGAAAAGAAAAGTCTTCGATCAGTGCATCCTATCTGTTATAACATACTGAAGTGAAACCTAGACACTCACATCACAATCAATTTAAAAACTTCGGGTAGCATAGATAGGAATGGAAATATGTATGTTTGTCATTACACGACGAGACAGAAAGCCATGCGCATGGATCAAGGAACAAACGGAAGTGTGTGACATCAATGGAAGAGTAAAGCAATTGAAATGGAGATGGGCAGGCCATATAGCGAGGCGATGGGACGAGAGATGGACAAAGGCAATCCTGGAGTGGATACCGCTTGATCGCAAACGCCCGCCAAGAAGACCGAAAGCACGATGGACTGATGATATCGTTAAGTATATAGGACCCGAGTGGCCAGGACCCTGAAAGCTGGAAACATGCTGAAGAGGCTTTCATCTTGCAGTGGATCGTCACGAGCTGATGATGATCAGACAAGCATTGAGAATGCCAAGTGTGACCTTGGCGAAACGTCTGCACGTTCTCAATAAACGGGACACAAACGATCGGATGTACTCCCGGACTAATAGTCCCGGACTAATAGTCGAAGAGAAAGTACAATACATGGAAGCAGGAGGATATGGATGAAGCTTTAGCAGAGTGGTGAAATTGGATTTAATGAAGCATGAAGAAGATTTAATATACCGAAGCCTGCGACGACGTTTGAAAGATTTAAATAAAACAAAATTTAGTAGACCTAACGATATATCATCAAGCATGGAAGAGCAATTGGCACAGCATTTGATACATTTCGAGTCCAATTTCTTTGGATTTACTACTACTGAATTTAGGAAGGTTGCCTTCGAGCTTGCTGAAAAATTTCAATTACCTCATAGCTTTAGTAAGAAGAAGAAAATAGTGAGCAAAAGGGGTATTACATGTTTATGAAGGGCCGTCCTTGCGTATTCCAGAATCAACATCGATGGCTAGAAGTAAAGGGATCAATAAAGTGTGTGTTAATGATTTTTTTGATAAATATGAAGAAATAATAGATAAATAAAAGTTTGCCGTCGACCAAATATATAATATGGATGAAACTGCATTATCCACCGTTCATAAACCTTATAAAGTTGTTGCTTAAAAGGGCAAACACCATCCAAATTCATACCACCCCTGTTGAAATTTAAGCGCAGCAGACTGAATGATGCCTTAAAAAGAAGCTCTGCCAAACACAGAATTTGGTGCTCGAAAAATGGATGGATAACTTCAGAACTTTTTGCTGAATGGTTGCATCATTTCATTAAGTGCACAAGATTAGAAAAAAAAGTTATAGCACACATACCAAAAATTTAGAAGCAATCCAGATGGCTCGCGATTATGCTATAATAATGCTATCTTATCCTGCTGACACAACCCATCGACTACAACCGTTGGACAGAACGTTCTTTAAATCGTTGAAAAACAGTTACAATGAAGCGGCATCTTCGTGACTACGCTCAAATCCTGGCAGTGTCCTTAAAACAGGCTAAGATAGATGAAATTTGTAAGAAGAATAAAAAAACCAATGACAAAGAATCATGGTTATGCCAACTATGTAAGGAAGATCGCGAAGAAAACATGATCCAATGTATGAAATGTAAAGGTTGGTAACCTGACCTATATGCTGACCCGGAAAGTAAGATGAAGAAATATATTTGTGATATCTGGGTTCATCTCAATAATTTTTGTAAGTGTAATTTTGTTTCTTAAGAAATTATAATTTAGGATTTCTATGTACTTTCGACTTTGAGACTGCGATGATTCCAAAAAATATTGATTGTAAGGTAATCCAAGGCTGGGCAGTTTATAGTTTTTATTTTTTAATATTATCCCTTGTTGTCAAGTATTTTTCTATATAGTTTTTGATGTCTTCACTGAAGTCTTATTCTATGTACGGCGTAGACTATAGGTGGTACGAATAAGGCGACCAGACGCCTCAATCGTACCGAACGTACTTAATGACAAAATGTTTTTAGGTTTCTATGAATGTTCATTAAAAAGCAAATAAATAAAGATTTAGTAATAAACATTACAGTAATATTTCCTTAGGGGATACAACTTAAGCAACCTTACCCTACATATATAGAAAAAGTAACCAAATTAGTATAAACATTTATCAAAAAATAGTCTAAACATTTATCAAAAACAAATAATATAACTATTGTTTTCAAAATAGATAATAGTGTAGAACACCGCATTAAAACAATAAAGGTCAAATGAATAATCTTTATAAATCATAAGTTTATTTAAATGTATGCGGTTCGTACCCCAAACTCTATGTTCAACACACAGGAAGGTATTTTCCTATTAGACTCAATTATGCAATTCCTATTATGCTAACCACATAATGTCAGAAAATGACGCTTTCAGCGAAGATTTTAAAATGTTACATATTGTTATATACAAATAAATCAAAGATTGTAAAATCCCACTACAAATTACCCCTCAGTCAGGCCAGTTAAAGGCTGGGTAAGGCCGGATGCCTTCTGAGAAGTGTTCAACGTTGGTCACTCGCCAGTCGGTAGGTTTCTTGATAGACTTATGGGTAGGCACATAACCAAGGGTTTATAGCCCGAGGGGGGTGGTAGCCTGGGTTTGTCGGTAGCTGATGACCGTGGTTCGGAACCCACGTTAAGCTGTAGGTCCAGTCGCTAAATAGCCTAGTTGCTGATGCGCCTCTAACCCTAACACTTTACAAATAAATCTAAATAAATAAATCTCTTGAAGAGCATATAAATTTATACAAGAAAAAATTAGGTATTGTGCTAAATGAGCTGGTAGACTTGGTTAGGCTTCACCCTTGTTTAAATTATTTTACATATCTAGACATTGAAACAAACGGAATTTGGTTTTTAATTTTTACTTAATTTCAAAACTTTATCATAAATGATATTATGTGAAAAACTTTAAAAAAATTGTTTGCATTTAATTATAAATTAATTAAAATTTAAAATATAATCACGTGACTACGAAAACGCTACGATTGGCTGCCATGTTTGTGACATTATTATTATCGTTGTGTCAATATGTTAAAGTGTTTTAACGTATGTACTGTCAATGGCTTTTATCTGCATATATACTGTCAACATTATTGAAGTTTAGTGCAAAAAAAATATTGTTAATTACTAATTTAATTCAGTAATGGGTGGCAAGGGTTTTATAAAGGACAATTCTGATAATATACCTGGTGTGTATATTTTTAAGGTCACAGATTTTCTCAGAACTGACATTCGGTTCAATTTAGCTGAAGTTCGAGGTGCTAAAACATCAATTTGAGTTTTTAAGAAAAATAATAATGTAAATGCAATTAATAAACAAAAAGTTTTTTGTTAAATATAATTAAATTATTTGTAGGGTGTCCGGTAAAGTTATGCTGAAAAACTAAGAAAAGTTCAAGACACTCAATATCACGATTGTGTAGCTTCAGCAGGTAATCAATAGTCAAGCATAAAAAACATCAAGGTGAAGTGTGGCTGTAGCTCCATCATATATCGATCCTAATAGGTTTACATATGCTTTATCTACCCCTTGGCTAAGTAGTGCAACCATTATTGCATGCTTTGAGATGGAGTCAAATGCTTTTTCGTAGTCGATAAAAGCCAAGCACAGTGGCATGGCGTATTCGTTGTGCCTTTCTATGGCCTGTACAACCTGGATGAGATCCTTTGTACTGAATCCACTTCTGAATCCTGCTTGTTCTCTTGGTTATGCGTCATTCAGTTTTTTTAATATTCTTTTAGAAATTATCTTAGTAAAAATTTGTACATTACTGATAGGAGCCTCCGCTTATTGGACGGTAGTTCTTTAAATCTTCCTGTGCTCCCTTTTTATGTAAAGGGATCACTTCTGCATTTTTCTAGAAGTCAGGTACTTTTTATTCTTTGAGGCATTTTAAGTATAATTTTGCCAGTGTTTTGTGTAACGTCCGACCACCAGCTTTTAGCGTTTCGCCAGTTACACTGTGCTTTCCTGGAGCCTTGCCGTTTTTCATCGATTCTATAGTATTTGTTACTTCTTCCACTAGGATATCTGGCATTTATTCTTCCGTTGGTATTGTTGTCTTTGATTGGTTCTGATCTTCATATAACAGGGGATATATAATATAACAGTTCAAAATTGGTATAGGGAAACCTGATGGAACTAATGGTGTTTGATGGTGTTTAATTTAAAATAAGGAAGTTATTGGAGACTTCCGGGGTAACCGGAAGTGCTATGATCTTGAACATATTTTAAAATGAAAGAGAATCTCAAATAACACTGAGGTCCAAAAATAAAGAATTCTAAGTTTTTTCTAACCACGAAAACTTCCAAGCAACGTCTACCGTGAGAAACCATATACACATAGCATCTTCTCCTAGTATATGGATAGGGGCAGCGAGTTTGAGTTTACTTTGTCGAACCACCGCTTTGCTGCATTGCATGACCCGTAAAACATAGAAATAATAGATCGGTGTAGAATGTAATAGATCAATTAAAAAAAAAACTGCGGAAACGTAGGTATGTTTTGGGAAGGGTGGAGTTTGTTGAGCTTTGCTATAGTCTTGCAAAGCTCAACTTATTCAGGAGGAGATGCGCCGGTTCAATATGCAGTTTGTTCACAAAACACAAGAAGAAAACAGATGAATAAACAAAGCTAAACATTAGCCGAGATATTAAAGGACGCTAATTTTTGATTTTTGGATGGATTATATTTAAATGTTTTAATGTTTCTTCTATTTGTCTATAGTTTCCAGTATAATAAACCACAACCAAAAAATGTCGTCTACATATATAGTGAAACAGGCTATATAATGGATGAAAAATGGCGAGGTTCCAGGACAGTCTGTTGTAATGCTAGAAGTTGGTGTCCAAACATAAACAACACATAAAATACTGACCAAATTGTACTCAAAATGCCTTAAAGAACAAACAAAACCCAACTAATGGAAAAATGCTGAAGTGATCTATATAAAAAAGGAGCACAAGAAGATTTAATAAGCTACGGTCCAATAGGCCTCCTATCAATAATATAAAAAATTACCCCTGTGATTGGCATTTATCGATTATGAAAGATTATTGGAGTCAATTTGAAAGCAAACTATAATGGATGTATTGTTTAGCCATGGTGTAGATAAAGTCTAAGTAAACCTACTGGGATGAAAATACGATGAAACTACAGGGACAGTTCTCCTTGATAATATAGGACAGGGTGGACGGAAGGGTGACGTAATATCGCCTGTTTTTTTTTCAGCCTACCTTAAAGTGGCATTCTGTAATCTGGATTGGAAATAGATGGAAGTATGGTAGGAGACAGGTAGGAATAAAAATGGTCCATACTTAAGTCATCATAGATTCGCAAATGTCCTTTCACCAAACCTATATGTGAATTTAGCTTGAAAATAATCATGGAAAAAAGTTAGATCATGTTCAATAAGTTTGCTAAAGACAAAATAATTTTTATTTTAGGAATGGATTTGGATGTTGCAGATTATTCCATAGCCCGTGTCCATCCATTGCAGAATGAAGGCTTCTTCAGCAGGCTTCCAACTCTCGCAGTCCTGAGCTTTACTCTGCCATTGGTGTCAAATATATTTACGATGTCATCAGTTCATAATGCTTTCGGTCTTCTTAGTGGACGTTTGCGATCAAACGGTATCCATTCCAAAATTTCCTTTTATTTTATATACTCCTTTATTATATTATCACACTGGCAAATTGATTGTGCGGCGTGTTATAATACAACATTTAATAAAAATATTATATTCATATATTAATTTTTTTTTAAATACATTATTTTTTGGCCTTGTTTTAAATTAATTTTTAGATAATGAATCTGATTAGTTCACTTAAATTGTTAATTATAATTTTGATAACACGATTTTTTTTGTTAAGTAAATTACGTAATGGGTAATGAAAAGTGATAAGTGATATAAAAGCAATCTCAAGAACATCAGCAAGGAACAATCTTTAAGTATCGATAATATATTTATAATGCGTCGTTACGCATTTCTCGAATTGTTATAAAAGAAGAATATTTCTTTAATACGTATTTTTAATAGTAATATTTTTATCAAGCAATCATAATTAAAAACTGCCGTTTTTATATCGAATTTGAATGAAGCAAAATAATTTACCTATTTACAATTCAACATAATTACCTTTTAATTCTACAAAAAAAGCCTCGATCCAAAACTAATTTTCATTCTTAAAAAAAGGTTATATTTTCCTATAAACCGTCACTTTTATATGATGACATTTTTCGTCCTTTTATAATCAGTGTCCACTGAAATTGGATTGAGCAAAATAAATAAGAAATGTAACCGATATTTTCATTAGCGATTATTATGGCATTTTTATATAGAAAATATGAGTTCCTAAAGATACGAAAAGAGCTTGAATATAAATTGCGGAGGGTGAATCAAAATATTCGTATATTACTCAATGTAACAAACCGAAAAAAAAAACAACAAAAAATGGCAGGGCAGTCTTGGAGTGGTTCTTAAAACCATGGAACTCGAAGAGATTTTTCCACGAAACACCAAATCACTTTTGTAAACTTGTCGACGTGTCGTATTTATATGACTTAATGAAGTATGTAAACATCAGAAACCGTGAAGTTATCTATGTTTAAAAACCACATATTTTCAATTAGAAAATGATTATTATCAACAAAATTTCTGGATTCTTCTCTTTCTCCTTTGATGAGTAAAATCTTTATGGAGGAATTCGAGAATGACATATTAAGTAAATCTCTTAAAAAGCCAATCATATGGCTTATATATGTTTATGATATTTTTGCTATATGGCAACATAACATTGATGATCTAAATATTTTTTTACAAGATATAAATTCTCGAGAGCCTACAATTAAGTTTACTTTAGAGATGGAGAATAAATTGCCGTTCCTCGACACTAATAATAGAACACAACACATTAATAACTACGGTTTACAGATAGCCTACAAACACAGATAGGTTCTCAATTTCTTTTCCAATTACTCAAAATCGGTCAAAATAGGAGTAATTAAAACTTTATATGACAGAGCAAAATTTGTTTGTACCGACAGTGATACAGTACAAAAAGAAACAAATTACATTAAAGACATTTTAATAAAAAACAATTACCCAAAAACAATCATAGATAAATCTTTTAAAAGTTTTGAGACCGGACAAAACAGACAAATTACTAATAAATATAATAATAATAATAATAACTTTCAAATAATTAACCTCACAATTCCTTACATTCGCGGTATTTCTGACACAATTAAAAGAGTAGGAAATAGATACAACATAAGAATGAAATTTAAAACAAAAAATACTCTTACATCTATATTAACAAAAATTAAACCAAACAACACATAACAGAATACCGTGTTTTCAAGTGTTGTGCGCTTCGACGGAAGAGTCTAACTAACTCAACTATATATATATATATATATATATATATATATATATATATATATATATATATATATATATATATATATATATATATATATATATATATATAAATATATAAAGAAAAAATATATGAACACGTCACAATCATTCAGACAATATTTAAGTTATCTAAGCATTACTTTAATAATTGGAAAAGATAACTCAATAGATCCTCTGTTCTGGTTCACGGATACACATCCAAAGCCCTATTATTATTTGCACTTTTAACAAGTTTTATATACTTGTCTATATACAAGTTTTATATACTTTAACAAGTTTTATATATTACTAATATGCCCTTACCGGCATGGTTGGTCCTACCAGTGGCTACACTACAGCCGGCATTGTTCGGCAGGATATTAAAGTCTACTAAGCTCTCTCACTAACGGCAATGTAAAAGTCCCTGAGAGATATACCAATTTACCTAATTGTAATTCGAGGTTTAGCACCATCTCTCGACCAGTTTGTTTACGGCGGTTAGTTGGATTAATCGATATCATTTAAACTTTGCGATTTTTAAAACGCAAAAACAGATTTTGTCTCAAATTTTGTGTTATCAAGAAAATGTATTGTTTTGGATTATTCCCTCAAGAGAAGCACTTCTGTGCTTCCCGATTCAGAAGCACAGGTCTGATTATTAATATATTTTGATTAAATTATCCAATTTAATATTTTTTTAAATTTAAACCTCAATCAGTATAGAAAAATACTATATCTATAGAATGTTCCAAAAAATAATAATCCAAAAAATACCATCGAAAAAATCAGCAAAAATTTAAAAAAAATGTTAAAATGAGATGTTCTATTCAAACTATCATATTTAGGCGAAATTAATAGATAAAAACTTTCTTCCAACGGCATTTAACTTAATGTACTTTCAGATACTTATTACATAATTTAGCTTTATTTTAAAAAAATATATTTATTTAGTTAGGTAAAGTTCACTAACATGATGCTCTTCAAAAACCGATTCGGTCTCGCTTTCACCTTCTTTGTCGTCGAAAATATCAGTTGCCTCATATAACGCTTCTAATTCAGACGCACAGCGAGTACGAGAACGCGTGTTCATTTTGAGCTAAATAGTAAATGAAAGAAACCGATAAATAAATGTTAAAAAAATTAAAATCAGTTTTCAAAGTTAAAAAAAAAATACTATAGAAAATATAATATTTATGATTTACTTACCACAAACTGTGCCAAGATCGAAAAAACACACTATTTGTGCAAAAAGGTTATTTAACGCTTTTTATTTATTGACAAAATACTGACACGACAACAGCACTGGGTGGCGTATACCCAATAGACTGACATATTCACATCTTAAGTTGGCTATAGTGGGGATCTGTACCGGGGATAGCAAAATTTTCCCCCCTCAAAGTCATCTCCTCAACGTGACCATTTATAAGGGAAAAACACTTTTAATTCACCCCTGGGTATCTCTTATCCAAGTGCTTCTCTTGAGCGTTAAAAATGTTGGAAAAGGCATATTTTTATCGAAAACACGAGCATATCAGTAGTAGAAACCATCCAAATGGTTGAAACTTGTTCCGAAGAAATATCGAAGAGAAAGTGAAATGATCAATGAAATGCTCCACGTGAAACAGTTCAAACTTTGGAATGGAGCTTATATTGGCGAATTATATCGTCCTGTTAACTATAAAGTATCGAATTTGAAAAAAGAGATTTTTTTATTTTCGTCACTTGCCGGTTGCTTAAGGGGTGATATGCCCATTGGACAAAATATTTTGGTCCAAATTTGGTTGAAAGACCAAATATGAGTATATATTTTAAAAAGCTCTATTGCATATTCCTTATTTTAATTGAGATTACGTTTTGTATTCATTGTACTGGAGAATCTACCACATTCGATATTTTACAGTGTCGCCTACCTATAATAAAAACATTTGTAAAGTAATAAATGTCACAGATTCGGCAACAACAACAGTTGTATATTATTGACAAAGCTGGTCTCTACAAAGAAGGAACTATTGAGTAATTCTGAGAATTTAAATACATACGAACGACGTTTTATTTTTTTTAAGACCAGAGTTAAAAATCATTGCTTTATTTTTCTGTTTGCAATTAAATCAGACATGGTTTTTAAATGTTTTTAAAAAAAGTCATTCTGGGGATATTCAATTATAAATTTCAATCTCTGTAGTAAAAGTGCTATATCTAAAAATAATAGAAGGGTTGCTATTGATGTATCCGGAATAATAAATAAAAATAAATATTTATTATTGAAACTGATTCTATTGTTTTTCAAAATATTCTCCGTGATAATCGATATCCTTTTACATACCCTTAAACCAATTTTCATAGCACTTTTTCCATTTCGAATGAGGTATTTCCAAAACATGCATTTTGAACGCATCAACCGGTTTTTCTGGCGTCGAAAATCGTTGACCATGTAATTTATTCTTCACGGACGGGAACAAAAATAAATCATTGTGTGACAAATCAGGACTGTACGATGGATGACCCAACAATTCGATGTTTTTGACTAGTCAAATATTGAATTGTTCGGTCTGATGTGTGAGAGCTTCTGGCAAACAAATGGTTGTGTACCATTCAGAATTGATTGTTTTACGATTCTTTAGCGACACTGTAGCCACATGCCCATTTATTCCAAAAAAATAGGCGACCATTTGCTTCAAAGTGCTTCTTGCGTGAAGAACTTTTGTTGAGTGCTCATTTTGAAAGATTCATACAGTCGACTGCTGTTTATTCACATGCTCATACGCATAGATCAAAGATTCGTCGTCTGTGTAGATGTTATACACGGCTTTTGACGCACCACGATTGTATTTGTTGAGCATTTCTTTGCACCAATGAACACGAGTCTTTTCTTTTCTTCTTTCACGGCTTTCAATCTTTGTAACGGCTAAATGTTCATGTAAAATTCTGAGTATGATTGTCATAGTAATGCCTAGGGATGCCTCAACCTCACGGTATGTCACATGATAATCTTGCTTTATCAGTTCGCGCATAATATTGATGTTTTCTGACATAACAACCAATTTTGGACAATCTTCTTTAAATTCGTCCGTAAGCGAACGACGGGCATGATTGAATTCACTAAACCATTAATGTACAGTGGTTTTAGATGGTGTTTCATCGCCAAAAGGTGCCTTCATCGTCATCGAAGTGAGTTGATCCATGCACTGTTGTTGAGATAATCCACGTCAAAAGTCGTAGTAAAACATCGCACAAAAATGCTCACGAGTTAATTCCATTTTTTGACTGAGATAAATTTTTCAATTCACTGAACAACACAAATAGCGTCCTTATAACAAGACGGTCTGAGTACGTATACAGTCAACAGTGTCAAATTTTGCAGTGTATATGTTAGATGGTGCCTTGCATTACCATAGTTGCCAATTCTGGATACATAAATAGCAACTCTCGTATACAATCTACGATCATGTTTTGCACTATATTTATTGGTCCATAGATTTCCGACTCTCCAATGATAATATTATGAATGCATTTAATCCAACTGACACGTGATCGTCAGATGACGAAGATACCATTATAGAGCTAGGTAGCCATTTTAGTTGACATTAAGTTGACATCTTAGGAGACGTTGATTTGGGTACGTTAAAATCAAAATTAAATTTTCGTATAAATGTTCTAATAACCCAATAATAATTTTGTCTCATTTAAACCTCGCCAGGAATATCAAGATTACGAAATTGGCGAACATATAACAAAAGAAAGACGGGCATTTTTTTGAAGCCTATTGTTATTGAAGTTATTCCATCTGAGAAAATCAGTGAAACGCTCCACGTGAAACAGTCCAAGCTTTGGAATGGCGCTTATATTGACGAAAAATATTATGTTAACTGTGAAGTGTCGAATTTGAAAAAAGGGGTTATTCATTTTCGTCACTTTCCGGTTGCTTCAGGGACGATAGGCACATTGCACCAAATGTTTTGGTCCAAATTTGGTTGGAAGACCAAAGTTTATTTTTAAAGAGCTTTAAATTGTAATTGTAAAGTATTGAATATAATGCGCTGTAACAGTGGTAAACCATGTAAAATCCCCTTTGGACGATTTACAAGAACTATTTTATGTTCTCCTTCAATCCTTGTGGTAATGTGACGAATATGGCATATTCCTTATTTTGATCGAGATTACGTTTTGTATTCTTTACACAGGCGAATCTACCACATTCGATATCTTACATTGCGGCCTACCTACAGTTAAAACACTTCACAATCTATACAATAAATGTTGTAGATCGACAACTAACAATTGTATATTATTGACAAAGCTGGTCTCTCCAAAGAAGAAACTTTCGATTAATTCTGAGAATTTAAATACAAACGAACGACGTTTTGCCTTTCTTAAGGCCAGAGATAAAAATCGTTTATTTATTTTTCTGTTTACAATTAAATCAGACATGCTTTTTAAATGTTTTGATAAAAAAATATTTCGTGATTTCTCGGAAAATATAATTATAGATTTCGAACACTGTAGTAAAAGTGCTATAAATAAAAATAATATAAAATCTATGATCATGTTTTGCGCTATATTTATTGTTTTATAAAATTCAAACTCTCTGAGGTAGTATTGGGGATCCATTTTGTCCAAAGGGTACGTCTTCACCTTCAGATGACAATGACACCATTATAGAGCCAGGGAGCCACATTTGTTGAAATTAAGTTGATATTTTAGGTGACAACATAATATTGATTTGGGCACGTTAAAATCAAAATTAATCGTATACAATCGTATAAAAGTTGCCACAATCCAGTAACAATTTTGCCTCATTGAAGCTGGCCATTAGTATCAAAATTATGAAATTATCGAACATATAACAAAGGAAAGCGGGGATTTCCTTGGAGTATGTTGCTATTGAAGAGCTATTGCTATTGATGAGCAAAGTGATAGCTAAATAAAGTTAAACTTTGAAAACATTTTCATTTTTTTGTTTCATTAATTGTTTGAGGCGTAAGTTGTGTTTTACTTGCATTTTTTACGTTAAATAATATAAAACTCCAAAATTAGCAACTTTTTAAAAACAACATAAATAAATAAAAACACCTTTTACAAACATCAACATATACAACAACAAATAATTTCGTGTATGAATCTGTTATTGTCTAGTAAAATTATTATTGTCTTATCACAGGGTTCCAAATCGTAAAAAACATTTTTGAAGTTACTTACCTGTCTAGCATTTTATCTTTTTCGTGTTTTCTGTCCATATCATTTGTTATCATAAAAGTTAAACGGCCCCCTATTAGACCTTTACATTTTGATAGTAATAAGATAAATATGGTTAAAGTCAAGATCACATTTAAAGTGGAAATTATTAATTATCTTTGGAATTTTTGGAATATTTTCAATAGTTTACATAATAAATGTAATTTTTATCTAATATGTTATCTAAGAAAAAATTGTTGTATGCCTTACAAAAAATATCCTTCATTAGTTAAATAAATTTTACTAGTATGCGTTCTAGACTTATATTCTATGCTATAAATAAAGCTATGTTACGAATTTCAATTTTGAAAATACTATTCTTATTTTTATCCTTTTCTGTTCTTGTATATTGTTTACTTAATTTAAGAACAGTTGAATTTTATAAACAATATTATAAGCTTTTGAATAAAACTGATCCGTTCATTTGCTATTTCCTTGATACAGTTGACAAACTTCCAGACATACAAGGTAAGTATTTAGATTCTTTATTTTTAACAGTACCGTTACTACTACACCATTATTTTTTTAGAATTACACATTTACATACATACAATTTTTTTAAATTTTTGTTAAGAAAAAACTTTTTTATAGTTTTTATTTCTTACTTTATGTAACAAAACAATCAATAGACACTATATTAAAAGTAACAAAAACCATATTAACACAAACGTTGTTACTTTATTAATAAAATAATGCAATATTCTATAATAAACAATTATTTTATTAATATAAATTTGTATTATGATAAATTATTTTAGAATTGGATTTCCTTGTAGACGTAGAAATATTTTTCATTATTTTTTTTCGGTGGGTATTTTTTTTGTACCTTAGCCATCTTCTACTGGTCTTATGATTTTAGTCCAACATTGCACTGTTAGTGATTTGATCTCTCCTTATTTTTACAGTAATTTCTGTTAGTGACTCTCTAAGGTCCACTGCCCTAAATCAAAGACTAACTGAAAAGTACTTTCTAGTAACGCTCAATAAATTTCAAACCGATGTAACATTTAGTATTGCTTTGACGATCTTTGAAACCAGATAAGTTCGATATTTTTGTTATCATGGAAAAAGGTTAATTTGATGTTACTATTTGCTGATTATTTCTTTTTTACGTGGAAAAATCATCGAGCAAACTGAAGACAAGTGAAAAATTATTATGGGAAATCTGCTATGGGAAATCTGCTTATACTTCATAGTTCAAAAGAGGTTTTCTGAGTTTAAATGTAGTCGAACCAGCACGAGTGATGTTCCACCACGCTCAAGATGCCTCGTTGAGGCCAGGACTGAAGAAATGCTCTGCGGAATTGCTTAATTTACGCTAAGAACTGATGTCACATATCTGTCATATTCTCCGGGCTTAGCCCCTCCGATTTCTTTTTCTCTTCAAATATGAATAAATGGCTGACTGTAAAGAAATTCATATCAAATAAAGAGATCATCGCCGCAAAAGACGAACTTGTACTCTGCAAAACACCAGAGTACAAGTTGTACTATTTGGAAATCATAAAATCGTTGGTTGAGCTAAAGCTATTTTGAGCTAAAAGGAGGCTACGATGTCAAAAAAAAACTATTTCCCATCAAAAAACAATATTTTCTTTTAAAAGTATCTGACTTTTCATTCTACCCTCGTAATAATCTATGATAAGAAGAAAAGGTTATTTTTGTTACCTTTTTATCAAGTAGATAAAAGGCGAAGTAAATTTAAAATATTTAGTTTTTAAATTTAAGCTTTTCCAAATATCTCAAATTAATTCTGACACGTACATTTAGAGCAGAGATCCCCCAACTATTTTGTCGTGCCAATTTTTTCTATTTTGCGTAGACTTTTCAAATATTGAATTATTACAAATTCATCAACTTCAAATGTATTTTTGACAACTGACACAGTGCTACTCACTTTGATAGGTTTAACTATAGAGTGAAAAACTAAAAAAAAACACGTTAAATTTTATATATTTATTAATTAAAACGACACAAAATGCTAATCTAGTAAAACTATTACATAAAATAACCATACAAAGAAACAAATACTTTCAATGGGAGGGATGAGCCTGATACTTTAATAGCAAGCCATATTTGGCTTTAATTTACTTGGGTTTAACCTTAAATCTCATCCTGATAACCGCGCAAAAAGCCCTTTCCATGAGGTATGAAAATAGAAAAGCTATCAAAAACAATCAAACACAATTGTCGCGTTAATCTATAATAGAGGATAAGTAACAGATAGGTCTCTATAAAGATAAAATTACTGATACCCCTTTATGACTTGTACCTACAAGTTTTTCTTTAGTGCTTATTCCGATCAGTTCTTCTTGTAATATCACATCCGTTTCTTCAATATAACTGTATGGATTGATAATCCACTGTGGTATTTCCATAGTTAAAATATCCTCAAACTCAGTTTCAAAGTCTGTGTGAACGACATTTAAATGTTGGACGTGGGTTTGAAACGTCATCATCCTAACAGCTTGTCTATGGTAAATTGGAAAACCAGGAAAATTCGCGCCGTCCGTTTAATTCTGACAGGAAAAGCTGAAATGATGGACTTTGTTTTATCAAATTTAGACTGTTACCTTATAACTACAAGTTACCCTTATTATAATTAATAAGCAATGTGGTTTCCACTTAATTAAATTTTCTTTTCAAATTGGATCTTTAGCATCCAAAAACTTTTAAACTGTCTCAAGAAATAAAAAAAATCATGTCAAACATAAGCCTTTTGACAGCCAACGTACTTTAGTGTGAAGAAGTAATCGATGAAAGTTCTCGTATTTTTTTTCACAGAACTGCGCAAATAACCTAGAATTCAACGCATTGCTCCAAATTCTGTTTACTGCGGTAGTGACAAATTGAAGAGAATAATACAGTTTACCACTCAGATTTTTATTAGTAACTAAATGTTGTTGATGGATGATGCAGTGCATTACAAATACCTCGGGTACATTTTGTTTTAAATGACTAATCCATGATAGCACCGAAATATGGTAGATACTCCATCTGTACCTAACCACCTATCTACTTTTTTAAAAAATATTTTCTTAACACTTTTCAAAATTTCGAAAACAAATGAAGAGTGTTTGTATCTGACATTCGTATTTATAATTCATAAATTAAAAAAGTCCATGCAAGTACAATTGGTACAAGTCTGCACCGTCTGCACCGCAAAGCTCTGGACAAGCGTTGCTACTGCGGGTATGCGCGCAACATACGCGCGTGATATTGGTATCAAAGGTGCTATTTTTTAGAAATTGAAAGTGTTGCGTCCACAAAGCAATCAGTCTACTTACACAATTTTATGAAATATACTTAATTCATATGTAATTGGGTGTAGTAAATAAAATAATTTTGTACTATGGAATTTATAATCATTTTTAAACAGTTTGATATTAATTTTAATTTAAAATAATTTTATAAGTAAAACGCAATAGGTTCGATCTCGATCTCGATCGATCTCGAATTTTCCCATTATTGAAGCATGGACTCATGAAGTTCCCCGAATCTAACTCCATATCTTCACCACGTTTCATAAACGTTTATGTTTTAAAAATATTTACTTCATAGGTAATGTATAAGTCTATTATAAGAAAGTATTATGTGAGTATATATGTACTATCTGTGTTATGTAGATTATTCCATTTATGGAAAGCTAAAATTTTGGCCCCGACGTGCTTAAACGGGAACCACTATCGTCGACCCTCATTTACATCTCATGCACCCCCATTCAGTTCGGAGTCGACCACTTTGTGAATCTATGGTTTAGAGTCTCTTCAATCTCATTTATCATTAAAGGGTATTTTATATAGTTTGCGTTTACACTTTTCACACCCTCAGTCATCTACAGCCTTAGTCTTATAAATAGCACAACTTTTTCACAATGTTTGAACCGCGTTTTTTGATATAGGACACGCTTAATGTCGAGACTATTTTTCGTTAACTATAATGTTTAAAATATCACCAAAAATATAAGATTCAAAATCAACATACATTCGAATGACTTTGTATTTGTATAATATGAAATGTGAGACATTTCTATAGACTTGTATAATGCTTCTGTAGCATCTTGGAAATCATTAATGAGTGTAATTGTCGCCATTAACTTGTACACTAACGCAATATTATGTAAACAAATTTAAAAAATAAATATTTTAACTAACATTTCAGATACAGTAATCGTCAAGGACACATCCATATTTTTCTTGGAGACGTCTTGTAACTCGTATGATGATGGTACTTTGGTAATTAATGCACGGCAAGCTTGTGCAGTTGAAAGTGCTGCCCTAATGAATCCAAATAGAACAGTCTATCTGTTGTATGCTTCACCTGGTAAGTTATAGATAACTTTTAAGCATCTATAATTTGGAACTATGTTATTAAAGTTCAATTAATGGACAATTAATGTTCAATTAATGGTCCATTCTTCATCAGTATGTCATAGCATATCAATCAGATCCAAATGATCAATATGATTCATTATCAATCATTATTGTCCTCTTTATTGTCCTCAATATTGTCCTCTAGATTATCGTTTCTCAATCTCTTTAGTGTCGCAACTTATTAAATAACCAAAAAATTAGGTAAAAAACGTTGTGATCCCTTCACTACAATATGTTAATTTGATGTTTATAAAAGTTTTACATCGGCCGGTTTACATTATCATGATTTATGAAGAATCTTTTTATTTTTAATGGCTTATAAACTCCTACGAGCCTGTTCTCACGCTTACGAATAGTGAAAAAAACGAATCATCTGTTGGTCTTTGTATTAAATGACGAACCGTAAATGAAGGATGTATGGGTGAATGGGCAGTTACACTTATACCGAAATAACGCACACAGCCACAAATACCGAACTAAAAGACTTATGTACCTTAGTGTTTTTATATTACTTTTACCAGTTAGAACCTGAGCACTGCACTTGCACGCACTTGTAAAACGACCCGCCCGAGCATCTCGTGACGCCCAAGGAACAAGAGGAAGAGTATCATTGTTAATTATATTGTTACGTCAACAAGTACTACGATTTCTTCTATCGCCCAGTGTTAAATGCTACGATTTCTTCTCTCAGTGTTAAATAAATTAATAGCAGTGAGGTAATAAAATAAATTAATAATATTAAATAAAATGGACAAATTTGTGACAAACCGAAAGGAACCGTTTACATCTAGTGAAATAGTAAAGACAAATACCAGATTTTATAATAAAACATATTTAAAAGATGGATTCATTGCCTTGGATGAGAAGCCGCAATGTGTTATTTGTTATCAAGATCTGTGCGTGGAAAGCATGAAGCCCTCAAAAATAATCCGGCATCAGGAAACAAAACTCACGTCTTTAGAAAACAATCAATTAGAATTTTTCGAGCGTAAATCACTCGTCGCTATTAACAAATCAAGCCGTAATGAGACCGCAGCACTTCAAGCATTCTATTTAGTAGCATTAAGACTGACCATGGAGCCTAAACCCCAGACGATTGCGGAAAAACTTATTTTATCCGCTGCCACTGATATGGTCAATGTGATGATAAGTCCTCAAGAAACCAAAAAGTTGAAAACTATACTACCTTCAAATGACATAATATCGAGACGTATTAATGAATTGGCCAATAATGTCCACGATCATATAATTGGTTGGGCATCATATAAAGGTTAAAGTGAATTTTTTGCTATTCAGTTCAACGAGTCAATGGACGTGTCGAACTGGGCGCAATTTTTGTGCTTTGTCCGATATGAATGCGAGGGGTCAATTTAAGAAAATATGTTGTTTAGCAAATCAATCCCTGGTCGTGCAACTAGCGAAGGAGTCTTTAAAGTTTTTATTGATGCAACACAAAATAAAAACTTGGACTTTAATAAATACATTGCAGTATGTACTGATGGCGTAAAAGTGATAACGGGGAAGAACAGTGGTGTGATAGTAAAATTAAAAGACGTTATGCTACATAACGGAATGTCACTTTAAGTGGTATAACTTGATAATTCGTGGATCGATTCAAAGGATGGCGTTCTCCTTTTATAGATAAGATATAGGGTTTTCAGACTATATATTGTTTCAACAGATGGCGTTAGTAGTTTTCATCGAATTTAAAAAGTTTCGTTATTTATGTATAAATAACAATATATACAAATATATTAATAAAACATGTATATTTTACATATATATATATTTATGTTTATTTAATACAATAGTATTTTTTCTCTTCTTTGTATGGTTCTTTGTTTTGCAATTAATACAAATTAATGTAAAATAATCGATAATTAAAAAAAGGCAGTCATGGGGACTGTCGACAGAAGTGAAAACTTGAAATTTTGGAATGTCTTTTTTTGAATTTTTAAATTGATTTTTCTTTAATAAATGTATAATTTTTTATTTCACGTAAGATCGAGGATCTAAACAAATATAGAAAATGGACATTTAGAAAAACTAATTATATTACAATATTTTTTTGTAAAGTTCTAATGGTGAAATCGATTGATATACGTTTATAAAAAATCATTTTGCAATAAAAACGTATTTCATTTCTGACAATTTAAATCAATAAACAATAATTTTGGGAAATTAAATTTATTACAAAATTGTATACTTTTTTATAAAAAAAATACAACTAGAAATCTGTTTTACCACGCTAGTAAGATAACTCCTAAGCCGCTATTAAATACTCATTGCACGATGTATTAAAGGGATTAAATATTAGAAAAATAAATAATATCAAATTTTTCAACGCAAATATTGATTTTGTTTTTGTTATTCATTTTTCTACATAAAAATCTTAGCATACACTTAACAAGTATTAAACAATTAAAATAATGATTATCTAAAATATAATCTAATTTAAAACACATTAAAACACATTTAAAAAACAATTGACGTCATCAGTCTGGCGCGACATAAGTTTTGCCCC
>JARFXV010002337.1:0-40000 GCA_031761425.1 Cosmopolites sordidus | reverse complement strand
GTAACGTTCCTCTGATACGCAATTTTATACGTGCAAATAAAACCCTTTGGAAATTTTGATATTTTTAATGTGCTTATCTAGAGCATATTTAAATATCACTCCGCCATTTAGGTGATGGGTAGTATTTGTATTTTTCTTTGTTCATTCTATAGTTTTTTGTTGGTCCTGAAAAGGACCGATATTTCGAATCAGGTAAAGACCCTTCATGCAGGGATGCAGCAATCGTTTTGATTTTATTTCGTTTTACTGTCTGTCTTCTTTGGCAATAGCACGGCCTGAATGTTCGGTAAAACACCACCTTGGGCGATGGTAACGCCTGACAAAAGTTTGTTTAATTCTTCGTCATTTCTGATGGCGAGCTGCAAATGTCGTGGGATAATCCTGGTCTTCTTGTTATCTCTGGCGGCGTTTCCGGCCAATTCCAATACTTCGGCGGCAAGATACTCCATTACCGCGGCCAAATATACCGGTGCTCCTGCACCTACGCGTTCCGCGTAATTTCCTTTCCTCAACAATCTGTGAATACGGCCGACCGGAAACTGCAATCCGGCACGATTCGAACGCGACTTGGCCTTTCCTTTAACTTTGCCTCCTTTTCCGCGTCCGGACATATTTATTAATTTTATTTATTCTTTAACTGTAATAGATCAGATTCGCACGACGGGATTGCCGTCGCACAGTCAGATGAGATACTGTATTTTTTTGGTCGACTTCGACTTCGACTTATTTAGCCAGGTTTTTGGGTTAGCCCGCAGGCTCTTACCCGTTTCTAGTCGGCATTTGACCCTATATGGGCACTTAGAGTTTTAGGGGTCTCTATCTGACCCAGCAAGTTGCCTAGCAAGTGGCATAGATAGAAAGCTAAGAAAGAATAGTAATTCAGATGAAGTCCTGGCGAACTTCTGAGGCTATTACGAATGAAAAAGAAAATGAAAGTATTTACTTTTTCCCCGTCAGAGATTGACAGGTCTTCTGTCTAGCAGACCGATCGATCGAAGAGATCTTTCGACTGCCAGACCACGGAAAGGACTATAAGTCGTCGAAGCGGTCTTATGCAAGCCGGGAACCGATTTATCGATTCCGTTATGCTTGCGGCCCGTATGGGAAATAGGACAGTGCGCTATTTTACCCAGGAAATCCGGGTAAGTTGTCCGGTATAGATCGGACTAGCGGATTGTCGCTAAATTTCGCCGTTTGGGCGAATTTAGCGTAGATTTGGGAATAGAATTCAGAGACCGGGGGTACACCGGTCTCTCTCATGATTTGATTATTCCGAACATACCAAGGTGCGTTAAGTGCCATACGCAAGGTTTTGTTCTGGAATCTTTGAAGTTTTTTAACCGCCGTAGGCGGCAAAAAACTATAATAGGTAATAAGACCGTATAAATATACGGATCTTATCATGACTTTATATAGTAATATTTTAACATTGAGAGATAATTTGCTAGAACGACAAATCAAGGGACACAGAAGTTTGAGGATTCCGTGTCCCTTGCTTATTGTGAGCTGGATTTGACTAGACCATTTAAGTGAGCGGTCGAAATGGAGACCTAGATACGTGGCTTTTTGCAGCCACGGGATTGGCACTTTGTCAACCAGCAATCTGGCTTCGCCTGAAAAGCGATTTCTGGTGAAAATTATCGCCTGGGTCTTTTTAGGATTGACCTGCAGGCGCCAGAATTTAAGCCAGGCAACGGCAGCATTAAGCTGCCGCTGCAATCGGTTACGAATAACCGATGTGAGACGTGACGTTGAGAAGAAAGCAGTGTCATCCGCAAAGAATGAAACACTGACGTCACGGAAATGGGGAAATTTGGCCAAGTAGATGTTAAACAAGGCCGGAGACAGGGGAGAACCTTGCGGGACTCCCGACTCGATAGGTTTGCTCGTAGAGAGGGTATCTTTAATTTTAACTTGAAAGGATCTTCCTTTCAGGAATGAGTTTATTAGCATGGTTAGGTCCCCCGGGAAACCTAATTCGAGGAACTTAAAAATAAGTCCCTCGTGCCATACTTTATCGAAGGCTTTGGAAAGGTCTAAAAAGACAGCACCGAGGCGCTTGCCCGACCTGAAAGCCTGATTAATTTGGCCAGCTAATCTGGCTGTCTGTTGCGAGGACGAATGTCCTCGCCTGAACCCAAACTGCTCGTTTGGTATGATACCATTACTGTCGGCAAAGTCATTCACTGCAGAGAGAATGACTTTTTCGGCTATTTTAGAGAGGGTATTGATCAGACTAATGGGTCTATAATCAGAAGCCGAACTGGAGTTTGGCTTCTTAGGAATCACTGCTATAAGCGCGTGTTTCCATGATTTGGGAAAATATTGCAATCGCAGAATGGAGTTCACAATATTTGTGATTTCTGCGATTTGCTTACTTGGTAATTTCCGGAGCAGGCATACGGTGATGCCGTCGCTTCCGGGGGATTTACGGGGAGAAAGTTTTCGAATTATAGCCATAACTGACTTTGGAGATACGAGGTATTCCCGCAGGAAGTCGAAACGTGGGTTTTCGGACATCCGTGTTTGAACAACATCGGAGACCGCCCAATCTCGATCTTCCTGAGCCCCGGGCAGCCTCGGACTCGTCATTTGGAGTCTAAAAGACTCCGCCAGCAGCTCGGCCTTCTCCGAATCGGAGACGGCACGATTGCCATCATCCGACCTTAACGGTGGAATGTCCCTACGGGACTTCCCCGTCAACGATCTTGACAGACGCCAGATCAGCCTCAGATTTGACGTGTCAACAGAGAGAAGCAGGTTACCCCACTTCTCATTTCTGTATGACTTCATCGCCTCTTTGGCTTCTCTGATCGCCCGATTTGCCCGACTTCTATCCTCTCGAGAGGGGGTAGCCCTGGCCTTCTTCACCAGGCGATTTTTCGCCCGGAGAAGATTTTTCAGGTCAGTCGGGAGATCGGAAGTTAGCCGCTGCTGATTCGACGGTCGAGGCTTCGTGGCTAGGCTGTAAGCCTTCAGGATATCCTCTGTCAGTTTACCGACAGCAAGATCGAGCTGCTCCGGGTCAGCAACCCGGGGTATTGGATCAGTGGAATGAAGTATGGTCTTGAAAACCCTCCAATCCGTCACGAAATGTGACGGCTTGAACGGCGCACCTAAGAGTCGGGCGTCACCTAGTTCGAAAAGAACAGGAAGGTGGTCAGAGTCGAGCTCATGCAGAACCGACGTGGCTATCGCTCTTGGGACACCCTTCGTGATGAAGAGGTCTATGACTGAGCCGGCGTGACCCGGATAGTCATAATGGGTGGGTTCGTCAGGATAGTTGACGATACACCCGAGCGAGAAACACAACCGTCCGAGGGTCGCGCCACGAGAATTCGTGTTGCGACAACCCCAGAGCGTGTTGTGGGCATTGAAGTCGCCGCCAGCAATAGTGGCGGCATCACTTCGAAATAGGGCAGTGTAATCAGCGCGCAACGGAGGAACGTTGCCAAGCTGATACACGGAATGGAGGATTAGGGGTCGGTCTGCTAGCTCGACGGAAATGGAGGTTATTTCCAGATTGGCAAGATCTGGTTTAAGAAGTATAGTATGCCGGAGATTACTTTTGATGAGAATCAGCGTGCCGCCACCTCGGCCGCCGATTCTGTCGTCCCGAATTACTTTGTAATTCGGGACGCTGAAACGGATGGAGGGTTTTAAGAATGTCTCCTGGATAAGGGCGACGTCAATATTGTGCTCTGTCAGTGCGTGAACAAGTTCCTCCTTCTTGTCACGCACCGAATTAGCATTCCAGGAGATAATTTTTAGGGTATTTGGTTTAACAACCATTAGGTTTTTGGAAAAATTCAGAGAATTGAGTTTGGAGTATACTCATGAAATTGGATATCATTTGACCCATCAGCTGCTGACAAACAGCTTTTGGGTCAAATTGGGAAGGGTCAATTTGTGCCTGAGCACCGCGCTGATTGCGCTGAGACCCCCACACGAAGGTGGGTGCGGGGGTTGGGGGGGTTTTCACGGATTTAGGATTATTAGGCTGAGGAATAGCCTTTTTTGGGGGCTGTGAGGGGGAAGTCCTCACCGCACCCCTGACGGGACGTTTTGGGCACTTCCTGTAATTGGCGGTGTGTTCACCGCCACAATTACAGCAATGGCCCGGGGTATTGCGGGGCTTTTTGCAATCTTTCGATGCATGAGCCTCACCGCATTTGACACATTTGGGGGGAGCTCTGCACTTACGTGCAGTGTGGCCGAACTGCTGGCAGTTGAAACACTGCCCAGGTTCACCACTGGATTTTTGGGATTCGACCTTAATAGTTTGGTCGAAGAGATACTGGAGGTTAAAAATCTTAGTTTCAGAGTTGGGAATAGTGACAGAAACCACGGGTATTGGTTTACCGTCTTTTTTGAATCGTTCGACTCGGGTTGGATGGTAACCCAAGTTGGACAATTCAGCTTTAATATCATTGTCGGATATTGTTTCGGCTAGATTCCGAATCAATACCCTGATATTTTTCTCATTGTGGCTAAGAAATGTATGGTAAGGGTATTTGCGCTCTTCGAACAATTTAGTTATTGCTCGAAAGGCGTCGGAAGATTTGGGATGAAAAAGAATCCCATTGGGTTTAGTGGTCGTGTGACCGAAATCGATATTCTGAGATTTCAGAATACGGGTTATTTCAATGTAAAAAGTTTTATCATGAAGAACGACATCAAGAGCCTGTTTATTTTTGGCCGAAGGACCAGATCTGCCGGCGGAATTTGCCGGCTTCTGGTTGGCCTTTGATTGGGAATTTTGGGGAGCCTGGACGGAAGATGTCGAGGCTCCCTGAGATTGGGAACCCGCAGGCCCATTTTCGGAGAGAACTGGATAGTTCTCATCGTCAACGGGCGGCGGGGTGGATTTACGCTTGCGTTTAGACACAAGCGTAAATTCCTCGGAATCGGAGGCCGAAGTGTGGCCTCCGTTGTTTGGCTCCGTCTCTTGGACGGGAGCCGGCTTACCTGGTTGCACTAGGGGCTTCCGGCGTAACCTCTTCTTATTTTTCTTGGAGACCTGCACTTCCATTGAAGATGCAGTCTCCTCTTCGGGGCGAGTTTCCTCCTTTTCTGTGGCGGCATGGGATTGCCTTTCTTTCGTTTCACTTCGGAAACGATCAAAGGACTCCCTTAATTCCGCCACTATTGCTTCTGAGGCAGCTAATCTGGCCTCAATTTCTTCATTACGGGCCATTGATGCACTTAGCTCGTTTCTGAGCCGAGTGTTCTCGGCCGCGTATTCCCTCACCTGATTTCTAGCTTCGTTGAATTTATCTGCAAGGTCTATGTCGGGGCTCAGAGAGTCCTCCGACCGCGAAAAATCGCACTCTACACTTTCAATGGAATTTTCCATTGTTCCCGTAACTCGATTTAGTACAAAAAACCCTTGCTCACCACAAAAAACCCACAAAACCGCAAAGCCACCGCCCGAAAGCAACGGTCTTTAACGGTTTTTAACGGTTTTTCGTGACGTCACTATCACGCCACTTTACCCCTACTACTTGTAATCGGATTCAGAAGAGCAATCGAAACACGTCCGCACTCTTCGAATGCCAACCACAGACTCTTTATTTTTTTGGTCAAGGTTCGCTTCATGATATTATATATCAGGAGACCAATAGAAACGCACGAACACGAATCTCTGTTCAATGGGCGGAGCGTAACTTATTCGTACGCTCTGTCACAAATACGGTGCCCTAGGACAGTGCTGAAACCAGTTCACCTTACGAGCTTGTAGTATACGTACGTTAATTCGACGAGTTTGTCAATAATGCCACCAAAAACCAGCGGTAAAGCGGCCAAGAAAGCCGGAAAGGCACAAAAAAACATCTCAAAAACTGATAAAAAGAAGAAGCGTAGGAGGAAGGAGAGTTACGCCATTTACATTTACAAAGTGTTGAAACAAGTACATCCGGATACGGGAATTTCCAGCAAGGCCATGTCGATCATGAATTCTTTCGTTAATGACATTTTCGAAAGGATTGCCGCCGAAGCTTCGCGTTTGGCCCACTATAACAAGAGATCGACAATAACAAGTAGAGAAATTCAAACGGCGGTCAGATTACTTTTACCTGGAGAATTAGCCAAACACGCCGTTAGTGAAGGTACCAAAGCCGTCACCAAATACACCAGTTCCAAGTAAATACGTGAAAATTATTTCGAATGAAAGAAACAAAAACGGCTCTTTTCAGAGCCACAAATGAACGTAAAAAAAAAAAAATATATATATATAGATCTGTAACCGACTCCGAGAAAATAATAAATCTAACATGACTTAAAGAGGTCATCGTTTCTCAATCATTTTCAGTGTCGCGACCCTCTATAATACCCAAAAGTTAAAAAAAAAAAAAAAAAAAAAACCGTCGCTACCTCCATTATGTGTTCGACCGCCATATTTTTCGATCACATTGAGACCCCTCTATTGCTGAATGCAATCCCCCTACCTACATTTTCTTTTAAGGAGGCTTGGTCCGACCTTAGGGTACAAACGTTCGCCTTCGCCATATTAGAGAAAATGGTGAAATTTACTTCTACCCTTTATAATAAGTATTACTAACGAGAGAAACACTGGCGCAATAGTTATTTCGAGCGAGAAAAAACATGTATTAAGGTAAAAGACTGACGTGATAATTATTTGGAATGAAAAAAAAAAAAATACTCCAAGCTTAAATGTTTCGCCATTGGTTTACGCATCGTTTGGTATAACGAATCGAAACAACGGGCATTCATGCACGATGTATTTTCCCTTTATTATTTGTACATACTCATTTTGTTGGTTCTGAAAAGAACCGGTTTTTTGCTATATATAAAATACGCATATATATATATATATATATATATATATATATATATATATATATATATATATATATATATATATATATATGTACGGATTTATATAAAATATATTTTAGGCACGTTCGCCTCGAATACGCCTGGCCAGCTGGATGTCTTTGGGCATGATGGTGACACGTTTGGCATGAATGGCACACAGATTTGTATCTTCGAAAAGACCGACCAGATAGGCTTCGCTAGCTTCTTGTAAAGCCATGACTGCAGAACTCTGGAAGCGTAAATCCGTTTTGAAATCTTGTGCGATCTCACGTACCAAACGTTGGAAGGGTAATTTTCTGATCAACAGTTCGGTGCTCTTCTGGTAACGACGGATTTCTCGCAGGGCGACGGTACCTGGCCTGTAACGGTGAGGTTTCTTCACCCCGCCGGTTGCGGGGGCACTCTTTCTTGCCGCCTTGGTCGCCAATTGTTTTCTAGGAGCTTTGCCACCGGTCGATTTGCGTGCGGTTTGCTTCGTACGGGCCATCTCTTCTCGGACTATTACAATTACAGACGGACGTATAAGAACACAACGGTTAAATCACAGAGGTCGACAACGACACGCACCAGCCGAATGACAATTAAAAAAAGATCTCGAATTTGTTATACCCTCTCCTACGTTGCAGGCCATTGGCCCGGTAACGAACGATGGGCGGGGCCTCCCCGGAAACCCATATATAAGTTTAAGAAATTAAATGTGTTTCGTTGATTCGACGCGAAGACCGTTTGACTAACAAGTATTTGAGAAAAAAAAAAATGACCGGAAGAGGCAAAGGCGGAAAGGGTTTGGGAAAAGGAGGCGCCAAACGTCATCGTAAAGTGCTACGTGATAATATTCAAGGCATCACCAAACCCGCCATTCGAAGATTAGCCCGACGTGGTGGCGTCAAACGTATATCGGGTTTGATATACGAAGAAACCAGAGGTGTATTGAAAGTGTTCCTCGAGAACGTTATCAGGGATGCCGTAACATATACGGAACACGCCAAGAGGAAAACGGTCACCGCCATGGATGTGGTGTATGCCTTGAAACGTCAAGGACGTACTCTCTACGGTTTCGGCGGTTAAGTTGCAGATAAATTATTTGACGTTTTAAAATATCTAAAAAACGAAATCCAGACACAAAAAAAAAAAACGGTTCTTTTCAGGACCACAAAATAACATTCTAAATTATAAAAAAAAAATAGAGAGAGAACATTGTCGATAACGAAAGTGGAATTCACTTCGTTAATTGCCCGAGAGTCCATAAAACGACAATTAAAAAAAAAATATATAAATAACATAGACAGACATGGAGATTACGGACAACCAAGGTGGAATATCTCCCGTTAATCGGTGGAGAGTCGTTACAATAAACGTGCTTAAAATTAATTGAGGTGACATCGGTGAGAATACGACTGGACTTGGTTCACATACGTTTATTTTTACGTATTTAATCGAAATGATCGGATCGAATAATTCATGTAGCTACTGATAAGTACGGACGCCGTTTTCGCCCAAGAATCGCCATCGAGAGAACTTTCTAGCCTAACTTCTCCAATCGTTGCGATTACGGATATGTCTTTCTTTTAAATGTTCGTTCGATCTCCAGTACGTTTGATAATTGATCCTATCTTATCCGCCAATAATAATCATATTGAAATGTATTATAACGGTACGATAGTTAGCAAGGTGGTGGCCAAGACGAAGGATAAGAACGAGACTAGATTCCCTTCGATGGGAGAGAAGATCGATGGCAGGTCGCCGAAAATAGTTTTTTTTTTCCAGTAAGGTTATCTATTGCTCTACGAATCCGTGTACTTAATCGACCGGTGATATATTGGAGGTATTGGCATCGACGGGGCTATATCTTATTTATCCCATATTTATCCGAAATAATCGAAGCACATAAAATGTTTCTCTTGAAATGTCGAAATCGTAGGTTTGTCGTGGATCTTTTAATTTGATCTTGTCGACAGATCGACACGAACCGAACAGCTGCTGTATCCTGAAGGTAATGACAACGAGTCTGAATGAATTTTGTAATCTGGAATATGGCATTTTTTAACGAAAAATACAAAATTAAAAAAATGTTCCAACCTCGTTAAAGGTCTCGGCTAAGCCGGAAAACGGAGCAGTGTCTACGCGTAGACGTTCAGTCCTCCGTTCGCCCCTTCGGGTAAGATAGGCCATCTGTAGGTACAAAAAAATCATTTAGTAAAACGTAATTGTCGCGCGAGCATCGTTACGGTACCGCACTTCATCGTGAGACTAAAGATTTGTCTGTTATATTTTATCAATCTTTGACGACGACAACGAGAAATGGCAGATGCAGAAGTCGGCGGTCAAGCCACGTCTCCATCTAATCAGTTAGGAACGGGTAGCGGTGGTTCAGGGGCTTCATCTGCACCTACAGCAGCAACAACGGCGGCATCGGCGACGATTTCATCGAAAAAAGAAAAAACTGCAAAAAGAAAAAATCCCAAAGCCAAAGCTACGCATCCACCCACCGCCGAAATGGTAACCAACGCCATTAAGGGTCTGAAAGAAAGGGGAGGTTCGTCGTTGAGAGCGATCAAGAAGTATATCGCCGCCAACTATAAGGTCGATGCCGAGAAAGTATCGCCTTTCATTAAGAAATATTTAAAATCGGCGGTCGTATCAGGCACCTTGGTTCAGACTAAAGGAAAGGGGGCGTCCGGTTCGTTTAAATTGGCAGCAGCGGCGTCGTCTAGTTCGTCGGTTCAAACGAAACAATCGGCGGCAAGTGTTGTTTCATCATCCTCCGTTAGTGGTGGTGGTGGTCAAAGGAAAAGAAACACTACGGCAGCAACCAAAGCAGGCGGTAAAAAGAGTCCGGCGAAGAGAACGACGACGACGACGACGACGACGGCAGAAAAAAAAAAGACAGTCAAAAAGGCCACCGGGAAACCAAAGAAAGTTGCCGCCGCCGAGAAGAAGGTATCGGTGAAGAAGGCCGTCGAAAAGAAAATGGGAAAATCGGCTAGTTCGGGATCTTCGGCGATAACAGTTGGCGCCGCCGCCGCCACGGTGCCATCGAAGGCAAAATCACCGTCGAAAGCGAAGAAATCAAACAAAGCTGGCCCTACCAAGAAACCTAAGGCTCCCAAACCGAAAAGTGCCAAGTCTCCAGCCGCAACCGGAGGCAAAGCGAAGAAAGCAGCTTCCCCAAAAAAGAAGAAGTAAACGGTTCTCTCCTTTGTGGTTTCATCATAATCTCGATCAAGAGGTATGAAGAAATCGAATGTGCACAACACAGATTGTTGACTACAACGACCGTCTCGTATTAACCACCTCCATCATCATCATCATCATCATCCGGAGAAGACGTAGAAAACCTGCACGTTTACAAAAGCTTTACGGTTTTCAAAAATCGGTTCTTTTTAGAACCACAACATTTAATGTCACTGAAAAAAAATTAAGAATAAACATCCCTTAAGTCATGATACTGATATATATATATATATATATATATATATATATATATATATATATATATATATATATATATATATATATATATATATATATATATATATATATATATATATATATATCTATATATAGATATATATATATATATATATATATATATATATATATATATATATATATATATATATATATATATATATATATATATCTATATATACATATAATATATATATATATATATATATATATATATATATATATATATATATATATATATATATATATATATATATATATCCGAAAGGTAATATTAAATCGATACTACTAACTATTTGAAAAGGTTACCACCGAACGATGCCCGCGAGGATTTTATGCCGATTTAAGTCCCTCCATTTGTAGCGGTTTTTTTTTGCGTTTCTCAGGTGTTTTTAACGTTTCCCAGTCACGTAATTCTCGATTCATATCGATAAAACGCTAAGGAGATCATGAGGTATTTTTTTTATTGATAATGCTATTGTCTTATGCCTGTCAGGCATTTCATTTAACTTTAATTGATGTACATACTTAAAGTATATCTATAGATCATGCAACTGTATAAGGAATACGTATCGATAGTATTTTTTTTTTTCATTCCAAAGATGTTTTGTTGGTCCTGAAAAGGACCGATATTTCGAATCAGGTAAAGATCCATCGTGCAGGGATGCAGCAATCCGTTTTAATATTTTATTTCGTTTTACTGTCGGTCTTCTTAGGCAATAGCACGGCCTGAATGTTAGGCAAAACACCCCCTTGTGCGATGGTCACGCCGGACAATAGTTTGTTCAATTCTTCGTCATTTCGAATGGCTAATTGTAAATGTCGTGGTATAATCCTCGTCTTTTTGTTATCTCTGGCGGCATTTCCCGCCAATTCCAATACTTCGGCGGCTAGATATTCCATCACCGCGGCCAAATATACCGGTGCTCCGGCACCGACACGTTCCGCGTAATTTCCTTTTCTCAACAATCTGTGAATACGACCGACAGGAAACTGCAATCCGGCACGATTCGAGCGAGACTTTGCTTTCCCTTTAACTTTGCCACCTTTTCCACGTCCGGACATGTTTGGTTATTTTATTTTGTTTTTTTAACTATAACCGTTCAGATTCGTACGACACGAACGTCGCAGAGTCATATGAGATACTGTATTATTTTCTATTTTATTAGCCTGGTTTTTAAGTTAGCCTTTTCGGCCCTTACTTATATAGCATGAGATTGACCCAGAATGGGTTTCTAATTATTTTGAGGGTCTCTAGTTGACCCAGGAAATGTCGGAATGTTTGGTCCCGAAGGACGGAGGTCCGACTGTTCATGAAGTGGTTTTTCAATGAAGTCCAGGCGAACTTCAGGAGGTTAATTTGGAAAACCGATGAAGTCATCGGCGTTGCGGTGCTAATTTCTGCCGTTGCCGGGCCGACGCTGCGCATAGGTGCAGTCGCCGGGCCGGCACAGACAGAAACGCTAGATTGTGCGACGGCGGTAGCGGAGGCTGAGACTTACACAAGTCGGAAAACGAGAAAACTTCGTTAACCGGGTCTTGATGCCGGAGATTGGGGACGATGATATCGGAGTATTGCCCTGTGGCTAGGGCAGGAGGTCCGATAATTCGCGTAGCAGTGGATTGCTACCTCGCGAGGCTGTGAGCTTCAGCTTGGCGAGTGTGGTTTGATGGAATTGAGAGATCGGTGGCACGCAGGCCTCCCGATGGATTTGGTTATTTCTAACGTACCAAGGTGCGTCTAGGGCCACACGCAAGGATTTATTTTGGAAAATTTGAAGTTTCTTGATCAGAGTTGGACCAAGAAACCGGTAGTACGTATGGAAGCCGTACAGAACTACTGATCTGACAAGGATTTTGTAGATCATGACTTTGATTTTTGGAGCGAGGTTGCTCGTTCTGCATGAGAGCGGGTACAGCATTTTGATGATGCCGCAACCCTTGCAGATGGCTTGCTGGATTTGACTGGACCAAGAGAGATGTCGGTCGAAATGAAGACCTAAGTAGGTTGCTTTTTGCAACCATGGAATCGGAACTTTGTCCACCAGTAGCCTGTATTCTCTGATGAAGCGTTTATTAGTGAAGATGATCGCCTGAGTCTTTTTCGGATTGACTTGCAGGCGCCAGAATTTGAGCCAGTGGATAGCTGCATTAAGTTGCTTCTGGAGTTTGTTGTGAATCACAGAAGTCTGAGGAGACGCTACAAAGTAAGCTGTGTCGTCCGCGAAGAATGCGGATTTCACATCTTGTGAGCGTGGAATACCGGCCAAGTAGATATTGAACAAGGCCGGTGCCAGGGGGGAACCTTGCGGGACGCCCGCTTTTATTTGTTTTCTCGTGGAGACGGAAGAGTTTATTCGAACTTGGAAGGTTCTGTCTTCCAGGAATGAACGGATTAACAAGGTCAGATCTCGGGGAAATCCGAGAGAGATGGTTTTGTAGATGAGACCATCATGCCAGACTTTGTCGAAGGCTTTGGACAGGTCGAGAAGAACTGCTCCGAGATGCCATTTTTTCTCGAGAGCTGAATGGACTTTGCTGGCCAACCTGGCCGCTTGGTGAATGGATGAAAGACCTTTCCTGAACCCGAATTGTTCATCTGGAATGATCTTTTTGGAGTCGGTGAAGCTGTTGAGGGCTTCGAGGATGGTTTTTTCAGCGATTTTGGAGAGAGCGCTGAGGAGACTGATCGGCCTGTAGTCGGCCGGGCTCGGACTGTTGCATTTTTTGGGTATCACGGCAAGAATGGCGTGCTTCCATGAGCTTGGATAATGTTGGAGGCGCAGAATGGAGTTCACGATGTTTGTGATCTCCGCGATCTGCTTGCTCGGAAGTTTCTGAAGTTGCCTGGCCGTGATACCGTCAAAGCCGGGGGTTTTTCTGGGGGCGAAGCTTTTGATTATTGCTGTGATTGAACGGGGGGAAGCGAGATGATTTTGCAGGAAGGAGATTTGCGGGAAGATAGGTAGCTGGGCCGAAACCCTGCTGACCTCCGCATCGAAATTTGGATCTGCTTCGGGATGACGTTGACAGGTCATCTGAAGCTTGAAGGACTCAGCCAGAAGTTCGGCTTTGTCCACATCCATCGGAGACGGCGACAGCGCCATCTGCATCCGATTTTAGCGGTGGAATAATCCTCCTGGATTTTCCCGCTAAAGACCTCGCCAGACGCCAGATCTGCCTGGAGTTCGATGAGTCCAGAGAGGAGAGCAGGTTACCCCACTTTACTTCTCTGAAAGACTTCATCGCTTGCCTGGCTTCTCTGGTCGCCTGGTTTGCCCGCCTTTTATCCTCGGGATCGAGGGTGGATCTGGCCCTTCTCAACAGGCGATTTCTCGCTCGGAGAAGGTTTTTCAGATCCAGCGGGAGGTCTGTGGTTAGCCTGGACTGGTTGGCTGGCCGTGGCTCCGAAGCGCTGTTGTAGGCCTGCTGAATGTCCTTGGACAGCTTGCTGACTGCAAGCTCGAGTTGCCTGGGGTCGTTGATCGTCGGTATGGGATCTGTAAGATGAAGAAGATTATTATATTTTACCCAATCCGTGATTTTAATTGGGGGCCTGAAGGGGGCGTCCAGCAGGTGGTTGTCACCCATCTCGAGCAGGACTGGCAGGTGGTCGGAGTCCAGCTCGTGGATAACTCTCGTAGCTGTGGCTCTTCTGGAGTCTTTCACCAGAAAGAAGTCGATGACGGATCCGGTGTGCTGAGGAACTCCGGCGGCGTAGTGTGTTGGTTCGTCTGGATAAGCGATGTTGAATCCCCAGGTGTCGCAGATGTTTTTGAGTTCGCGTCCACGAGTGTTTGTGGACTGGCAGCCCCAATCTTCGTGGTGTGCATTGAAGTCTCCGCCGATGATTTTGGCGGAGGTTCCCTGCGCCAACTTTTCGTAGTCGGCTGGAGCGATGGTGTCCTGATTTCGCTGGTAGACTGAAGCGAGAATCAGGTTACTTTGGTCTTCGAGCTCAATGGCGATTTGGGTGATTTCCAGACTGACCATGGCCGGAGGGAGCAATTCATGGTGGCGGATGCTGCTCTTTATCAGGATCGCAGTGCCGCCGCCTGGGCCGGTTTTTCTATCGTTCCGATAGATGGTGTAGTTGGGGATGCTGAATCTGGAGGAGGCTTTTAGGAACGTCTCCTGAAGGAGGGCGACGTCGATGTTGTAGGACGTCAGTGTGTCGGCAAGATCCTCCTTCTTGTCGCGCACTGAACTAGCGTTCCATGAGATTATCTTCAGCGTCCTGGGTCTAGTGGCCATTGCTGGGTTGCAGTGCATGGAGGAAATGAGTTAACGTGCTCATCATCTGGTTTTGTTGTTCGCACAGTTTTGCGATCATCTGGTGGAGTGGGTCGGGGGTGACTGCCGGTGGAGCCGAGTTCTTCTGTGTTCCCCATACATGAGTCGGTGGGGGGATCTTTACGGGGGTCTTCTTTGGCGGCGGTGGTTGTTGTTGGTTGGCCTCTGGTGTGGTTTTTTGGCCTTTGGTCGGGCGACGTGGACACCCTGAATAGTTAGCAGTGTGTGCCCCCTGGCAGTTACTGCATTTGGCTGGAGTTTTCTTGCTCTTTTGGCAATCTTTTGTGTTGTGCTGACCGGCACACTTCACGCAGATGGATGGTGCGTGGCATTGCTTGGCTGTGTGCCCGTACAGTTGGCAGTTGAAACACTGCACGGGTTTGCCATTGGATTTCTGGGCTTCAACCCTGATTGATTGCCTCATGAATCTTGTAATATTGAAGATTTCGTGCTGCTCTCTGGGCACGACAACCTGTACGATTGCTATGGGGATAGGTTTCTTTCTCCTGTCCTTGGCTGGTCTTGTCCATCTTTCGACGTGGATGGGGGTGAAATTTAGTTTCGCCAGCTCGGCGCGGATTTCGTCGTTTCCGATGGTTTCAACTATGCCGCGGAGTAACACTCGGAGGCCTCTTTCTTCTGGCGCGCAGAAGGTATGATAAGGGTAGTTCTTGGCATCGAATAGTTTGGTTATCTTCCTGTAGTCAATTTCTGCCTCGGGGTGGAATGCTACCCCCTCGGGTTTGTTTGTGATGTGAAATTTCACACCGTCTTTTGCCAGTAAACTGGAGGCTTCAGAATAAACGGTCTTGCTCCGCAGGATGATTGGTCTCGATTTAAATCTTCGGCCGCCATTTGGTTGGTCGGCGGATGAGGACGCGGGAGGCACGGCTGGACGAGCGAATTGCTCGGGGCCGGGATTGTTTCTCTTCGCGGGCGCGGAATTATTCACTGACACTTCACTCGCGGCACTGGTTGACGGCGCGGGGTCGGCATCGTTTTTAGACGCGGAGGCGGCACTAGTACGCGGCGCGTCGGTATCGGACGGGGATGGAGCGTAGGTGTTTCCACTGGCACCTGCTGCTGAAGGTTTTTTCGTCGGTGGATTGTTGGCCGGCGATGGTTGGCTTGTTTTCCTCTTCTTCGAGGATCTGTGCCTGACAGTGGTGAAACCAATGTCGTCGGCACTTTTGTCTAAGGGCGAGAGCGTGCAATCCATCGCTGCGGACGAGGCTGCTGAATTGCTGCGGCTGCGGCTTTCCGTTTGCGGGGCTTGGCTTGAGGTGGACCGGCTGCGGCTGGTGTCCTCAGCGGGTTTGTTTTGGATCTTCATTATAAATTCTTCCAGGAAGGAGACTCTTTCGGTCAGGCTCTTGATCATGTCAATTTTTTCCATTAATTCGTTCTTCAGTTGTTTGGCTTCTTCGGCGGTAATCGTAGCTTCTACGTTATCCGCGGAGGGTTCGGCGACGGGATGTCTCGCCATGGTGGCGTCTGGCTGTGTCGACATGGCAGCTGTTGTCGGCAGTCTTTGGCTTGTCGGCTACCTGACTGTGGAAACGGGTCCCCACAGCATCGGTGCCGGCGGCGTCGGACTGACTAGACTCTGCGGCGATGTCTCGGTAGGTAGGCGGTTTTCGTTCGACCGTGCGAACACTGTACAAACGACAGGTAGAAAATGCAGAGCGATTATCTTAGAGATGTTGTCTCTTCGATGACTCGGACTGAACTCCGAGATACTGTATTAATCGGCATACCCCATTATATACTCAACGGACGAACCAGACGGTTAGTTGTATGGGCGGAGCTAAACGAACCCGTACGATCCGTCACAAAACGGACGAGGTTGCCCGTTCGAGAATCAGTTTACGATACGAACTTCTGCCATACGTACGTAAAATCGTTCAGTTTGTCCAACAACAATGCCACCTAAAACCAGCGGTAAGGCGGCCAAGAAAGCCGGAAAGGCTCAAAAGAATATCTCGAGAACCGATAAAAAGAAGAAGCGCAGGAGGAAGGAAAGTTACGCCATTTATATTTACAAAGTGTTGAAACAAGTCCATCCGGATACTGGAATTTCCAGCAAGGCCATGTCGATCATGAATTCTTTCGTTAATGACATTTTCGAAAGGATAGCTGCTGAAGCTTCCCGTTTGGCTCACTACAACAAAAGGTCCACAATAACAAGTAGAGAAATTCAAACGGCAGTCAGATTACTTCTGCCTGGGGAATTAGCCAAACACGCCGTTAGCGAAGGTACCAAAGCCGTCACCAAATACACCAGTTCAAAGTAAATACGTGAATGAAACAAAAGTAAGACTGGCGTCACAATTATTTCGAACGGAAGACGGAAAAAAAAAAAAACGGCTCTTTTCAGAGCCACAAATGTTAAAGATAATAAAAAAAAGAACGAAAAATAAACGGTCTGTAATCGACTCCGAGCAAATAATACATCTAACTTATCCTTTAGGTCTTCGGTTCCCAATCGTTTTAGAATCGTCGTCGTCGTCGTAAGTAAGAAAACGTTGCGACCCTCTTATTTTTTGAACACTTTGAGACCCCCTATATATTTTAGTCTTGAAGAGGCATTGGACCCTATAATATGGCGAAAATTACTTATTTTCAATAGTATATGTATCACTAGCGAGAGAAAAACCGGTGCGATAAATACGTTGTCGCGATCCACTAATTGGCCAAAAAGTCAAGTAAAATATGTTGCTACACCCTTTATGCGTTGCGATCCCCCTATTTTAGAACACATTGAGATCCCCTCTATTCCTGAATGCAACCCCCCTTACATTTTCTTTTAAGGAGGCGTGGACCGTAGGGGGCAAACGCTCGCCTTCACCATATTATAGAATATGGTGAAATTTACTTATTTTCTCTATTATAAGTATCACTAACGAGGGAAAAAATGGCGTGATAATTGTTTCGAGCGAGGAAAAAAAAAACAATGTCAACGTAAAATTAGCGTATAATTCTGAAATAAGAAAAAGAGCAACTTGATAATTATTTCGAATCAAAAATGAAATGAAAAAAAAAAACCTCCAAGCTTATATGTTTCGCTTTTGCTTTAAGCATCGTTTCGTATAACGAGTCGAAACAACGGGTTTTCTTGCACGATGTTTGTTTTCCCTTTCTTATTTATACATACTCATATTGTTGGTTCTGAAAAGAACCGGTTTTTTGTTATACTTTTATGATATATACCCACACATATACATTTACATTAATTATATTTAGGCACGTTCGCCTCGAATACGCCTAGCCAGCTGGATGTCTTTGGGCATGATGGTGACACGTTTGGCATGAATGGCACACAGATTTGTATCTTCGAAAAGACCGACCAGATAGGCCTCGCTGGCTTCTTGTAAAGCCATGACTGCGGAACTCTGGAAACGTAAATCCGTTTTGAAATCTTGTGCGATTTCACGTACCAAACGTTGAAAGGGTAATTTTCTGATCAACAGTTCGGTGCTCTTCTGGTAACGACGGATTTCTCGCAGGGCGACGGTACCTGGCCTGTAACGGTGAGGTTTCTTCACCCCGCCGGTTGCGGGGGCACTCTTTCTTGCCGCCTTGGTCGCCAATTGTTTCCTAGGAGCTTTGCCACCGGTCGATTTGCGTGCGGTTTGCTTCGTACGGGCCATCTCTCTCTTTACCGAATATTACAAGTACAGTCAAAGGTACAAGAACACTAAGGTTAAATTACGGATAGGAGTCGACAACGATGAGCACTTATCGAACGACAATTACAGAATGATGATCGACGCATACCAAAATTGGTGTTTTATTCTCTCAGGCGACTCGCTAGTGGTCCGGCAACTAGCTATTGGTCGGGTCGAGAGCAATGGGCGGGACGTTCCCGAAATCTGACAAAAGTAGCATATGTGTCATGTATGCCGACAGTCGTGTTCCGTCAATCCAAAACGAGGACGTTTCATTTATAAGAATTGACCAATCGATCGTCGATTTGAATTTAAAATAATTATATAAAATTAAAAAAAAAAAAATGACCGGAAGAGGCAAAGGCGGAAAGGGGTTGGGAAAAGGAGGCGCTAAAAGGCATCGTAAAGTGCTTCGTGATAATATTCAAGGCATCACCAAACCTGCAATTCGAAGATTGGCCCGACGTGGTGGCGTCAAGCGCATATCCGGTTTGATTTACGAAGAAACCAGAGGTGTCTTGAAAGTATTCCTCGAAAACGTAATCAGAGATGCCGTAACTTATACGGAACACGCCAAGAGGAAAACTGTCACCGCTATGGACGTCGTGTATGCCTTGAAACGTCAAGGGCGTACTCTCTACGGTTTTGGCGGTTAAATTACCCGATGTTTTGCAATATTAAAAGAAAACAAAAAAAAAACGAATTCTAGACAGACACAAAAAACCGGTTCTTTTCAGAACCACAAAAAAAAAAATACTTACATAAAAAAAGGGATACATTGTCGACAACATAGGTGAAATTTTCATCATTATTTATACGATTATCTAGAAAATTTTCTCACATATAAAATAAGATAGAAAAAGGGGGGAGACGGACACATTGTGGATAAAGCAGGTGGGGATGAATTTCCATCCCTAATTTTCGGGGAAGCATTCAATTTAACGAGCGCAAAACAAATTGAAGTAACGTGGATGAGAATAAGGTATCAGAGATGCAGTAACTGAATTCCTAACACGTCAAGAGAAAAACCGCCATCGCCATGGTTGTGTATGCCTTGAATGTATGTCAGGGGCGTACTCTCTACACTATTTTGGCGGTTAGATTTACTGACGATTTGCGATATTATAAAAAAAAGAACTCCGGGCATAAAAAAAGGTTCTTTTCAAAAACCACACTCACATAGAAAAGGGAGACATTGTCTCGATAAGTAATGTCGAAATGATTGTGGCGTGTTCATATATTAAATAAGAACAGATATTTTTGATATTTTTTGAGTTTTAGATAGTGGCGAAAAACCCAAATAAAGGATAAAAAATATTGTCTCGATAAAGCGGATGGAATTTTCATCGTAAATGTTATAGTGAATGTCTATATAAAATACATTGGACACATTGTGGATGAATTCTCATCGTTAATTTTCGGAAATGCCTTAAATGAAACGAGCGTACAGCTAACGTTAATGAGAATACGGTATCAGAGATGCCGTAACTTAAACAGAACACGCCAATTGAATAACCGTCATCGCCACGGACGACGTTGTGTATGCCTTGAAACGTCAAGGGCGTACTGCTTCGGCGGTTAAATTACCTGATGTTTTACAAAAAAAAAAAAAAAAAAAAAAAAAAAAAAAAAAAAAAAAAAAAAAAAAAAAAAAAAAAAAAAAAAAAAAAAAAAAAAAAAAAAAAAAAAAAAAAAAAAAAAAAAAATAAAGGAACTCAAGACACAATAAATAAACGGCTTAAAAAAGTGACTAATTGTCGACACAGTAGGTGGAAATTCCATCGTTAATTACACCACGACGACTATCTATAAAACTTTCTTAAATATTAAATTAGGCAGAAAGAGGGAGACAGACCGACGGACACATTGTAGATAAAAGAGGTGCTATGAATTCCCTTCGTTAAATTTCGGGAAAGCCTTAAAAGAAACCAACGCAGTGCTAACGTGGATGATAATAGCGTAAGTCTCTTTTTAGTATTAAATCATTTATTCGAAATGATCAAATCATATAATTCTTGCGGTTATTTAGGTAGGTAGAAACGCCGTCGCCATGTTTAAAGAAATACTTAAAAAAAAAAAGACAATCGCCCTCGAGATGAGGGAGGATATTCCCGTTAATTTTTCCCAACCGTTCCGATTACAGACATGCCATTTGTTCGTTCCATAATTTACGTGCTCTATTTTTTATTTTAGCGGTACGATAGTTAACTAGGCGGTGTATAAGAACGAGACTCGTTTACCTTTCAAAGGGAGAATAGAACGGTGACAGGTCATCGGGAAAAACGTTTTTTCGGCAAAGTCGTTTATATATCTCGAAATCCGAATACTCCACCGATCGGTGATATATCTGAGGTATTTGTATCGCCTGGACAATCTGTAATATCTGGTTTACTTAACTGAAATAATCGAACTAATTAGAATGTTTTTCTTGAAACGTCGAGATCGTCGGTTAGTTGTGATTTTTTTAAATTGAACCTTGTCGAAGGATCGACATGAACCAAATGCCTCCGGTAGCTTCAAGGTATTGACAACGAATCAAGTTAAATATTGCAATCCGGTGAATGGCATTTACTAATGAAAAATACAAAATAAAAACTTTGTTCCGAGCTCGTTAAAGGTCCCGGCGAAGCCGGAATCAGGAGCAGTGTCGACAGTCAGACGCTCAGTCCGCCGTTCGCCCGTTTTACTTTACTATGCAATTTTTGGTGGAGCGAGTGGGCATTCTAGTCCGAGCGGTCGAAGTGGTAACATCTCCTCCGAGACCGCGAAGATGACCTCGAACGGTTCCAAACGCTTCGAGGACGCCTTGCTAGCCGGCCCGTCCGGCTACGCAAACGTATCAAGAGGGTCAACAAACAGTGAAGGTGACTTCACATTAGTCCGTCACCCGGCATCAGGCCGACGACAACCCAAACGCAAACACCCAACAGCAGAGGTGAAAACAGAAAACCAAGAAAGAAAAACGACCAAGAAAAGCGAGGAACCAGCAGCAGCAGCAGCCTCAAAAGTTCCAAGGAAAAATGAACAGGCACCAACCAAGACGTCCAACAAATTCCAGTTACTGGACGAACTACCCGAAGAAATGCCACCAACAACCCCAGCCAAAAAAGGCAGGACCTGCAAACCTCCACCAATAGTAATCACATCCAAGGTGAATTACCAGGATTTCAAGGCAGCAGTGAACACAACGCTGAAGAAAGAAGAGTACTTCCTGAGATATACGGCCAGCGGCGTCAAGCTGTTCGCCCAATCACAGAAAGCGTACGAAACAATCATGGCGGAACTGGATACGCACAAGTACGAATATTATTCGTACGGAAACCGGGCGACCAGGTCCAAGAAATTAGTTTTCAAGGGGCCACCCGACATGAACGTAGAAGAAATCAAATCAGCACTACAAGACAAGGAGGTGAAAGTGTCCGCGTGTGTGCCAATGAAAGGTAGGAATGGTGCGAGTTATTCCTACCTAGTGTCGATGGATAAGTCAGCGGACTTATCCACGGTAAAAAGAATCAGAAATATAGAAAACGACCTCATAAAATGGGAACCCTACCACCGCAGGGCAACCCATACACAGTGCCACCGCTGCCAGGCCTTCGGCCACGGGACAGCAAACTGCCACAGGAGACCCGTGTGCCTAAAGTGCGCGGGTGATCATCTCGCGAACCAGTGTTTGCGAAAAAGGGGAATAAACGAACACATTCCCCTAAAGTGCGCGAACTGTGCGGAGGATCACGCAGCCAACTTCCCCAGGTGCCCGGCACTAGCAGAGTACCTGAAGAAGAAAAACAAGACGAAGGAATCAACCCCTGCGAAAAACACCAAACCAGCACCGCAAGCGTGGAAGAAGACCCAGGCGAAGACGTCGTACACCGACGCAGTCAAAGGACTACAACCCCCACAACCAGCACCGGTACAGGCACCGCAACCGACGCCGACAGAACCAACCCCAGAGCAGCCGCAAATACCAACGGATCATAAAAAGCTCTTCATGGATTACCAGGACCTGATCCAGGAAATCCGGGAGATAAACCAGTTCATGGACATCTCGATGATGCTCACAATGGCCCGCCAGTTGAAGGAGGAGTTGATGACGGCCGACTCCTCACTCGACCAGATCAAAATCATGGCCCAGTACGTCTAGACTGGAACTGATTTTGAATCAAATCATCAAATCAAACTAAGACCTGCGTACCCGCAGGTCTAAAAGGGTTTGAGACGGGGTGAATTGAGTAGCCCCGGCAATGATGACCCCAAATCAATCCTAACTTCAACAAATCACAGGGCGACGCCAAAAGAGCAATGTGAAAAAGAATCATCAATGAACACGAAATCCCAGAAGAGCAGACTACAAAGTAGACGAAGGATCCAACCTCACGATGTCCGGGCGCAGGGACGGAACCGGACCCCAACCATTTCAACATATTTTATTATTATGTATATTTACTGTTTGTATATTTAATGTATTAGAATTTATGGCTGTTAATAAATAAAATAAAATAAAATAAATAAAGCGAGTGGGCATATTTAGTAAGACGCAACAGACGACGAAGGACGAGCAGCAATACGATTCTGTTCTTTAGCGAAACGCGATAGTAGTGAGTTCTTCGTTACATTAACATTTGACGATAACACGCGCGAGCGCGCGGCGAAATGGCAGACGCGGAAATCGCCGGTCAGGCTACATCTCCATCTAATCTGTCGGGCACAAGCGGAGGCGGTTCCGGGCCCTCGTCTGTACCGCCCGCACCGTCGTCGGCGGCGGCGGCGGCGGCATCGGCTTCATCAAAAAAGGAAAAAACCGTTAAAAGAAAAAATCCCAAAGCCAAAGCTACGCATCCACCGACGGCCGAAATGGTAACAAACGCAATTAAGGGATTGAAAGAAAGGGGCGGTTCGTCATTGAGAGCGATCAAGAAGTATATTGCCGCCAACTACAAGGTCGATGCCGAGAAAGTATCGCCTTTCATCAAGAAATATTTAAAATCGGCAGTTGCATCCGGTACCCTGGTTCAGACCAAAGGAAAAGGTGCGTCCGGTTCTTTTAAGCTGGCAGCGGCATCGTCTAGTTCGTCGGTTCAAGCGAAACAATCGGCGACGAGTGCTGCTTCTTCATCCTCTGGACAAAAGAAAAGAAATATTTCAGTGGGAGCGGCGGCGGCGGCCAAAGGAGGTAGCAAAAAGAGTCCGACGAAAAGAACGACAGCGGCGGTGGCAGCAGCAGCAGCAGCAGCGACGACTGAAAAAAAGACAACCAAAAAGGCAGCAGGAAAATCGAAGAAAGCTGCGGTCGTCGTAGCCGAGAAGAAGGCTTCGGTAAAGAAAGCCGTCGAAAAGAAAACGGGAAAATCGGCTAGTTCGGGATCTTCGGCGGTAACAGTTGCCGCCGCCGCCGCTACGGTGCCATCGAAGGCGAAATCTCCGTCGAAAGCGAAGAAATCAAACAAAGCCGGCCCTACCAAGAAACCCAAGGCTCCTAAACCGAAAAGCGCTAGATCTCCAGCCGCCGCCGCCGCTGCCGGCGGGGGCAAAGCGAAGAAAGCAGCTTCCCCAAAAAAGAAGAAATAAACGAAGACCCCGATTTTCGTCGTTACATCTTAATCTTTCAAGAGGTATGAATAAATCGAATGTTCCCAATACAGATTATCGACGACGACGACCACCACCACCACCAAAACCATCATCTGGAATGATGATGTAGGAAAATATGTTTACGAAAGCGTAACATTTTCCAAAAAAAAAAAAAAACGGTTCTTTTCAGAACCACAACATTTATTGTTACTTGAAATTAAAAGAAATATAGAAAAAAACATCCATTTAGACAAGACGCCGAAATATATCCGAGTAGTAATTCGATAATACTAATAATAACTGATTTTGTACAATTATATATTTAAAAAAAAATAAAAAAAAATACAAATAAAAAAATCCATCGAGACTAGAACCGGCGAATAATATATATCTGACGTCCGTTGTTCGTTTGTAACTTTAATTTTTGTTTACGGATCAATATTGTTTTTTCTTTTCATAGATATTTTGTTGGTCCTGATAAGGACCGATATTTCGAATCAGGCGAAGACCATCATCATCATCATCTTCAAGTAGGGATAGAGAAGTTGTTTCGATTTTACTTCGTTTTACTGTCGGTCTTTTTTGGCAATAGCACGGCCTGAATGTTAGGTAAAACACCACCTTGTGCGATGGTCACGCCGGACAATAGTTTGTTCAATTCTTCGTCATTTCTAATGGCGAGCTGCAAATGTCGTGGGATAATTCTCGTCTTTTTGTTATCTCTGGCGGCGTTTCCGGCCAATTCCAATACTTCGGCGGCAAGATACTCCATTACCGCGGCCAAATATACCGGTGCTCCTGCACCTACGCGTTCCGCGTAATTTCCTTTCCTCAACAATCTGTGAATACGGCCGACCGGAAACTGCAATCCGGCACGATTCGAACGCGACTTGGCCTTTCCTTTAACTTTGCCTCCTTTTCCGCGTCCAGACATGCTGATTTTTTTTTGTTCTTTGCTTACAATTGATCAGATCGCACGGCACGACCGTCGTAGAGACCGTCAGATGAGAGACTATTTTCTGTCGGGATGTCCCCCCCTTCTATTTTCTATTTTATTAGCCTGGTTTTTAAGTTAGCCTTTTCGGCCCTTACTTATATAGCATGAGATTGACCCAGAATGGGTTTCTAATTATTTTGAGGGTCTCTAGTTGACCCAGGAAATGTCGGAATGTTTGGTCCCGAAGGACGGAGGTCCGACTGTTCATGAAGTGGTTTTTCAATGAAGTCCAGGCGAACTTCAGGAGGTTAATTTGGAAAACCGATGAAGTCATCGGCGTTGCGGTGCTAATTTCTGCCGTTGCCGGGCCGACGCTGCGCATAGGTGCAGTCGCCGGGCCGGCACAGACAGAAACGCTAGATTGTGCGACGGCGGTAGCGGAGGCTGAGACTTACACAAGTCGGAAAACGAGAAAACTTCGTTAACCGGGTCTTGATGCCGGAGATTGGGGACGATGATATCGGAGTATTGCCCTGTGGCTAGGGCAGGAGGTCCGATAATTCGCGTAGCAGTGGATTGCTACCTCGCGAGGCTGTGAGCTTCAGCTTGGCGAGTGTGGTTTGATGGAATTGAGAGATCGGTGGCACGCAGGCCTCCCGATGGATTTGGTTATTTCTAACGTACCAAGGTGCGTCTAGGGCCACACGCAAGGATTTATTTTGGAAAATTTGAAGTTTCTTGATCAGAGTTGGACCAAGAAACCGGTAGTACGTATGGAAGCCGTACAGAACTACTGATCTGACAAGGATTTTGTAGATCATGACTTTGATTTTTGGAGCGAGGTTGCTCGTTCTGCATGAGAGCGGGTACAGCATTTTGATGATGCCGCAACCCTTGCAGATGGCTTGCTGGATTTGACTGGACCAAGAGAGATGTCGGTCGAAATGAAGACCTAAGTAGGTTGCTTTTTGCAACCATGGAATCGGAACTTTGTCCACCAGTAGCCTGTATTCTCTGATGAAGCGTTTATTAGTGAAGATGATCGCCTGAGTCTTTTTCGGATTGACTTGCAGGCGCCAGAATTTGAGCCAGTGGATAGCTGCATTAAGTTGCTTCTGGAGTTTGTTGTGAATCACAGAAGTCTGAGGAGACGCTACAAAGTAAGCTGTGTCGTCCGCGAAGAATGCGGATTTCACATCTTGTGAGCGTGGAATACCGGCCAAGTAGATATTGAACAAGGCCGGTGCCAGGGGGGAACCTTGCGGGACGCCCGCTTTTATTTGTTTTCTCGTGGAGACGGAAGAGTTTATTCGAACTTGGAAGGTTCTGTCTTCCAGGAATGAACGGATTAACAAGGTCAGATCTCGGGGAAATCCGAGAGAGATGGTTTTGTAGATGAGACCATCATGCCAGACTTTGTCGAAGGCTTTGGACAGGTCGAGAAGAACTGCTCCGAGATGCCATTTTTTCTCGAGAGCTGAATGGACTTTGCTGGCCAACCTGGCCGCTTGGTGAATGGATGAAAGACCTTTCCTGAACCCGAATTGTTCATCTGGAATGATCTTTTTGGAGTCGGTGAAGCTGTTGAGGGCTTCGAGGATGGTTTTTTCAGCGATTTTGGAGAGAGCGCTGAGGAGACTGATCGGCCTGTAGTCGGCCGGGCTCGGACTGTTGCATTTTTTGGGTATCACGGCAAGAATGGCGTGCTTCCATGAGCTTGGATAATGTTGGAGGCGCAGAATGGAGTTCACGATGTTTGTGATCTCCGCGATCTGCTTGCTCGGAAGTTTCTGAAGTTGCCTGGCCGTGATACCGTCAAAGCCGGGGGTTTTTCTGGGGGCGAAGCTTTTGATTATTGCTGTGATTGAACGGGGGGAAGCGAGATGATTTTGCAGGAAGGAGATTTGCGGGAAGATAGGTAGCTGGGCCGAAACCCTGCTGACCTCCGCATCGAAATTTGGATCTGCTTCGGGATGACGTTGACAGGTCATCTGAAGCTTGAAGGACTCAGCCAGAAGTTCGGCTTTGTCCACATCGGAGACGGCGACAGCGCCATCTGCATCCGATTTTAGCGGTGGAATAATCCTCCTGGATTTTCCCGCCAAAGACCTCGCCAGACGCCAGATCTGCCTGGAGTTCGATGAGTCCAGAGAGGAGAGCAGGTTACCCCACTTTACTTCTCTGAAAGACTTCATCGCTTGCCTGGCTTCTCTGGTCGCCTGGTTTGCCCGCCTTTTATCCTCGGGATCGAGGGTGGATCTGGCCCTTCTCAACAGGCGATTTCTCGCTCGGAGAAGGTTTTTCAGATCCAGCGGGAGGTCTGTGGTTAGCCTGGACTGGTTGGCTGGCCGTGGCTCCGAAGCGCTGTTGTAGGCCTGCTGAATGTCCTTGGACAGCTTGCTGACTGCAAGCTCGAGTTGCCTGGGGTCGTTGATCGTCGGTATGGGATCTGTAAGATGAAGAAGATTATTATATTTTACCCAATCCGTGATTTTAATTGGGGGCCTGAAGGGGGCGTCCAGCAGGTGGTTGTCACCCATCTCGAGCAGGACTGGCAGGTGGTCGGAGTCCAGCTCGTGGATAACTCTCGTAGCTGTGGCTCTTCTGGAGTCTTTCACCAGAAAGAAGTCGATGACGGATCCGGTGTGCTGAGGAACTCCGGCGGCGTAGTGTGTTGGTTCGTCTGGATAAGCGATGTTGAATCCCCAGGTGTCGCAGATGTTTTTGAGTTCGCGTCCACGAGTGTTTGTGGACTGGCAGCCCCAATCTTCGTGGTGTGCATTGAAGTCTCCGCCGATGATTTTGGCGGAGGTTCCCTGCGCCAACTTTTCGTAGTCGGCTGGAGCGATGGTGTCCTGATTTCGCTGGTAGACTGAAGCGAGAATCAGGTTGCTTTGGTCTTCGAGCTCAATGGCGATTTGGGTGATTTCCAGACTGACCATGGCCGGAGGGAGCAATTCATGGTGGCGGATGCTGCTCTTTATCAGGATCGCAGTGCCGCCGCCTGGGCCGGTTTTTCTATCGTTCCGATAGATGGTGTAGTTGGGGATGCTGAATCTAGAGGAGGCTTTTAGGAACGTCTCCTGAAGGAGGGCGACGTCGATGTTGTAGGACGTCAGTGTGTCGGCAAGATCCTCCTTCTTGTCGCGCACTGAACTAGCGTTCCATGAGATTATCTTCAGCGTCCTGGGTCTAGTGGCCATTGCTGGGTTGCAGTGCATGGAGGAAATGAGTCATCATGTCACTCATCTGCTTGTGTTGTTGTTCAAGCAGCTGCTTGAACATTTGTTGGATTGAGTTGAGGTCGACTGCCGGGGGAGCCGAGTTCATCTTCTGTGTTCCCCATACGTGAGTCGGTGGGGGGATCTTTACGGGGGTCTTCTTTGGCGGCGGTGGTTGTTGTTGGTTGGCCTCTGGTGTGGTTTTTTGGCCTTTGGTCGGGCGACGTGGACACCCGGAATAGTTAGCAGTGTGTGCCCCCTGGCAGTTACTGCATTTTGCTGGAGTTTTCTTGCTCTTTTGGCAATCTTTTGTGTTGTGCTGACCGGCACACTTCACGCAGATGGATGGTGCGTGGCATTGTTTCGCTGTGTGCCCGTACAGTTGGCAGTTAAAGCACTGCACGGGTTTTCCATTGGATTTCTGGGCTTCAACCCTGATTGATTGCCTCATGAATCTTGTAATATTGAAGATTTCGTGCTGCTCTCTGGGCACGACAACCTGTACGATTGCTATGGGGATAGGTTTCTTTCTCCTGTCCTTGGCTGGTCTTGTCCATCTTTCGACGTGGATGGGGGTGAAATTTAGTTTCGCCAGCTCGGCGCGGATTTCATCGTTTCCGATGGTTTCGACTAGGCCGCGGAGTAAAACTCGGAGGCCTCTTTCTTCTGGCGCGCAGAAGGTGTGATAAGGGTAGTTCTTGGCATCGAATAGTTTGGTTATTTTCCTGTAGTCGACTTCTGCCTCGGGGTGGAATGCTGCCCCCTCGGGCTTATTTGTGGTGTGAAATTTCACACCGTCTCTTGCCAGTAAACTGGAGGCTTCAGAATAGACGGTCTTGCTCCGCAGGACGATTGGTCTCGACTTAAATCTCCTGCCGCCGTTTGGCTGGTCGGCGGATACGGACGCGGGAGGCACGGCTGGACGAGCGAATTGCTCGGGGCCGGGATTGTTTCTCTTCGCGGGCGCGGAATTATTCACTGACACTTCACTCGCGGCACTGGTTGACGGCGCGGGGTCGGAATCGTTTTTAGACGCGGATGCGGCACTAGTACGCGGCGCGTCGGTATCGGACGGGGATGGCGCGTAGGTGTTTCCACTGGCACCTGCTGCTGAAGGTTTTTTCGTCGGTGGATTGTTGGCCGGCGATGGTTGGCTTGTTTTCCTCTTCTTCGAGGATCTGTGCCTGACAGTGGTGAAACCAATGTCGTCGGCACTTTTGTCTAAGGGCGAGAGCGTGCAATCCATCGCTGCGGACGAGGCTGCTGAATTGCTGCGGCTGCGGCTTTCCGTTTGCGGGGCTTGGCTTGAGGTGGACCGGCTGCGGCTGGTGTCCTCGGCGGGCTGGTTTTGTTTCCTTGTTTCCATTATTATTGCATTCAGTTTGGCGTTTTCTTCCTTCAGGTGCATGATCATGGCTTTTTGTTCCGAGAATTCTTTCATCAGCTGGTTGTGCTCTTCGACGGTAAACGTAACTTTTACGTTTACATCGGAGGGTTCGGCGGCGTCGGGTTGTCTCGCCATGGTGGCGTCTGGCTGTGACGACATGGCAGCTGTTGTCGGCAGTCTTTGGCTTGTCGGCTACCTGACTGTGGAAACGGGTCCCCACAGCATCGGTGCCGGCGGCGTCGGACCGTCTAGACTCTGCGGCGATGTCTCGGTAGGTAGGCGGTTTTCGTTCGACCGTGCGAACACTGTACAAACGACAGGTAGAAAATGCAGAGCGATTATCTTAGAGATGTTGTCTCTTCGATGACTCGGACTGAACTGATGTCCCCCCCTTCTTTCCTTCCTTTTTATATATATGCGGCGGTACAGTCTCCAATGGAATCGTAAAAATACGCCTTACGGTTAAATGGGCGGAGCATATCGTACCCGTACGCTCCAGTACAAAAAAGAAGTGAACTTTTATCGGCTCAAGGGTCAATTTATGATACGGATTTTTATTGTACCGTATGTACATTTAAAAAAAAATCGTCCTCTTTGTCCATAATGCCACCAAAAACTAGCGGGAAAGCGGCCAAAAAAGCGGGAAAGGCACAAAAAAACATCTCGAAAGGTGATAAAAAAAAGAAGCGCAGGAGGAAGGAAAGTTACGCCATTTATATTTACAAAGTGCTGAAACAGGTACATCCGGATACGGGAATTTCCAGCAAGGCCATGTCGATCATGAATTCTTTCGTTAATGACATTTTCGAGAGGATAGCGGCCGAAGCATCGCGTTTGGCTCATTACAACAAAAGATCGACCATAACCAGTAGAGAAATTCAAACGGCGGTCAGATTACTTTTACCGGGTGAATTAGCCAAACACGCCGTTAGCGAGGGGACCAAAGCCGTGACCAAATACACCAGTTCCAAGTAAAAATAGATAAACGTATCAAAGATCAGAAGCAAGAACTGGCGAGATTAATATTTCGAACGATAATAAAAAGAAAACGGCTCTTTTCAGAGCCACGAATTTTAAATATAAAAAAAAAAATATCAAGCATATCGCCTATCCGCACAGACATCTAGGTTCGAAATTAGCATTAGATGCATGAAAGTAAAATATTTTTAAACACACACACACACACACAAACTGAAAACCCGAATATTATTGTGGCTTAATGCCCGAGTTGAAATTAGCGGGATTTTTTTTTTCCAGCGATAACGCTCGACGCTTTTTTAGAGTGTATGTGTATAGGATGTAAATGATTATTCTCGAAAAATAAAAACTTTCGATCTATCCGAGAGTCGTCCATCTTACATGATATGTGCTAGCCGGGCTCTATGGTTTTGGCCGGTTTTCCCAAAATTCGTCGAAGAAAAAAGACAGCCTCCATAGGTGTCGTTGGTTTTCTAAATTTCTTTATTTTTTTTTCGCGGGAACCCCCAGGTGGTTATTGACTCTTGGTGTAACATACTTTTTTCCAAAATTTATCAGATATATATATATATATATATATATATATATATATATATATATATATATATATATATATATATTTATTATTATTATCTACTTATGGGCCCTGGTGGACCACGCGATGTACAATTAGAGGCGTTTGTTGTTGTTAACCTTCCTTCGCACCCATACTAATTTCATTCTTTCGCTATGAGCGTTTTTCCTTTCGTCAGACCAAGTTGTTCCGGTCTTCCTACATTTTTCTCTCTGGCCAACCTTCCAAACGTTCACCTTGTGTCTGAAACAGCCTCTATCCTGAATTTCACTTTGTGTAATATTTGCTGATCTTAGGTCCTCTTTAATTGCAGCAATCCATCTAATTATTTCTACTTTAGCTCTACTCCTATCAGCAAGGGTAGGTACGGAATCCTCAAACTTTTGTACTTCTTGATTTGTCGTTCGAGTAAACTATCTCCGATAGTTAAAACCCAAATTTACGTAACAATGATAAGTCCCTTTTATTTATACGGTCTTACGATTTATTTTCGCTTTCTAACGCCGACGGCGGCTAAATAACTTCACAAACGTTTCAGAACAAAACCTTGCGTATGGCACTAAACGCGCCGTGGTACGTTCGAAACACTCAAATTATTATAGAGACCGGTGTACCCCCGGTCTCTAAATTCCATTCCCAAATTTACGCCAAGTTTTGCCTACAGGCAAGCTTGAGCGAAAACCCGCTAGTCCTGTCTATACCGGACAACCTACCCGGATTTTCCGGGTAAAGCTAGCCAATTGCCCCAATTTGCCTTACGGGCTGCGAGCAGAAAGGAATCGAATTTTCGATTCCCGGCTCGCGTAAGACCGCTTCGACAACAGTCCCTAACCGTGGCCAGGCGGTCTGAGAGATCATCTCCGATCGATCGGACCGGACCAATGGCAAAAAACCCGTCATATTGCTGATGGGGAAAAAGCAAAATTTCATTTTCCTTTTCTTTCATATTAACCTCAGAAGTTCGCCAGGATCATCTTATAGACTATCCTTTCTTATCTATGCCACTTGCTAGGCATACCCGGGTCAGATAGAGACCCTAAAAAATTAGTGCCCATATAGGGTAAAGTTGACTAGAAACGGGCAAGAGCCTTGAGGGCTAACCCAAAAGCCTGGCTAGATAAGTCGAAGTCGACTCTACTCCTAATTTCATAAAATTCGACTATTTGTCTAGTTAGCCTACTCGGATTCATCCGTTTTATGTGTCCGTAAAATTTAAGTCTTCTTTTTCTCACATATCGCTATGTATATCTGAGTATTGTTTGATCTCTTGGTATTCCCGATGTCGGTATGTTGTGGCTATTTATTTGTTTGGGGCCTAGGATTTTTCTTTCCTTCTTTTCAATGTCCTCGATGTCCCTCTTTCTATTCAAAATGAGCGTTTCTGCAGCATATAGACATTCTGGCTTAATAATTGTGTTGTAATGTCTCAGTTTTATGTTTTTAGATAGGCACTTTTTGTTATAAATATTTTGTGTAAGCCTTAATGCCGTTTCCATTTTTTTTGACATCTATCCTTATTGGCCGCTTTTTCCAATCCATTTTCCATGATTATTTCACCCAAATATTTGAATTGAGAGACTCGTCTGATGTTACCATATTTTGTTTTTAGAAATGGCGTTCTTAGTCTGTTGCAGGTCATGTTAGCTTATGGCGTGCTTAGTCTGTTTCCTTTAGGATTTCAATCTGTATCTGTGCCCTTAATATATCTTGAGCTAAAATTGCTAGATCATCAGCAGATGCCAGACAATCAGTATTGATGTTGGTTCTCCCCAGTTTAATGGGCTGGTCAACAATCAGGGCCAACTTATTTTTTTTCACGCCACTCCTATATTACTTTTTCTAGAACACAGTTAAATAGGGTCTCGTTAGTTAGTTAAATAGGGCGAGAGTCCTCCATCCCCTCGTCTCACTCCAGTTTTTTAATTTCGAAGGGCTCTGAGATGTCAACCATGAATTTTACTTTTAACCTTGTGTTAGTTAACGTTGCTTTAATAATCCCCAGCGTTTTTTCAGATCTGGTCCTTGATCTTTCAAGATTCGGAATAAAGATTCGCGGTCAATAGAGTCTTATGCTTTTTTGAAATCCACAAATGTACAGACGAGTTTTTAATTGTACAGTTCTTGATGTCTTAGAATCAACTTTAGATTCAGGATCTGTTCAGGGCTGGATCTGCCCGGTCGAAAACCTGGTTGATATTCACCAATGTTAGGTTCTAACTGTCCCTGTGCTCTGTCTAGTAGACATTGAGATAGAATCTTGTAACAAACTGGGAGAAGAAATATCCCTCTATAGTTGTTTACATCCGTTCTATGTCCTTTCCTATGTAGTAGATAGATTAGAGCTTCTTTCCAATCTTCCGGAATCCGTTCGGTTCGCCTAACTTCTCGTAGAATTTTGGTTATTTCCTTGATTGTGTACCTGGACCAGCGGATTTCAAAAGTTCAGCAGTGATTCCATCTTCTCCAGAAGCTTTGTCATTTTTAAGCCGCTTGATTTGCCTAATTATTTCATCTTCTTTCGGTGGTAATGAATCTGGGTTTGTTTGTTTAGGGTTTAGTGTTGCTAATTTGTTTAAGGGCTCAGGACAGTTTACTATTTGTTCTAAATATTTCGCTAGTTCTTTGCAATTGTCTTGGTTATTTAGACTGATTGTCCGTTTTCATTTTGGAAGCAAAGACTTTGCGGTTGATAGCCTATTAATTTAGTTTTAAATGTTTTATAAAAGTTTCGGGTGTTAGTTTTTTGGAAATCTTTTTCTATTTCAATAAGTTGATTGTTTTCATATTTTCTTTTAGTTTCTCTAACTAGCTTCGATGTTTCTTTTCTTACTTCCAAAAAGATGTTATAGTTTATTACTGTCTTTTGACTGTTCCAATCTTTGAATGTTTTACTTCGGCTTAATACTCCTTGCTCGCAAACTTCATCCCACCACGGATGTTTTCTACGTTTTTGTAAAGGGACCAACTTTAAGGCTGTTTTAATAATTTTTTGTTTCAATTCTTGCCAGTTCTGTGCTGGTTGTTTATCTAGCTCTTCTGTTAGGGCTGGTTTTATTTTCGTTGGGTCAAACTTTGGTATTAGCAGCCTCTTTTGAATAAGTTTTCGAGGTTTTCAGCTAAGTTTGATACTAGTCAGGTGGTGATCCGTGTCTATATTTGCTCCTTTATCGACTCGAACGTTCAAAATCTCTTTATAATTGGGGTACGAATTGGCAACATGGTCATTTTGAAATTCATCCATGTACGTGTTTGGGCACATCCATGTCTTTTGTTTTGTTATTTTCTTCTTAAATTGTGTTGACATCCTTCTTAGATTAAACTGCGAACATAGTTCAACCAATTTTCTACCATTATGGTTGGCCCATTTATGAGTTGGAAAACTGCCGACAGTTTTCCTTCCTGTACTTTTTTCTTTCCCTAGTTGGGCGTTGAAATCACCCGATAGGATTTTTACATGGTTGGTAGGAAATTTAGAGATAGTCTTTTCCAGAATTTCCCAGGACTTATTTACTTGTTCAAGATTAGATTTATTTTCTTCGTTAACCGGGAGGTGTGCATTGATTAATGTATAGTTTTTGTTAGCACATTTGAGGATAGTGTCATAAGTCGATTATTTACTTAGCCCGGACGCCCCAGAATCCGAAAGTCCGGTTGGTAGAGGATTGTCTACCTCCTGGGGTAATTTTGTAATTACTAGAACGATTCATCTTGTACTTTGAATTAAAGGTTTGAACCATGACGGTTCAGAGGTTAAGACTGGAGGGGGTTAGTTCCAGAATTTAAATATCAGCCGCACCACTGGTGAACAGACGCTGACCATTCAACCGCTTGATACAAGTCAGACGCTAAGTGGATTTTGTTTTTTTTTTTTTTTGTGCCTTGGTTCGGGGCTGCTTATTTTGAGATATTCGCAGCTGTCCATTAATATCTAATGGAACTTTCACTATCCACCACCCGTGACCCGTCCAGTATCTTAGGCTGGATATATATATATATATATATATATATATATATATATATATATATATATATATATATATATATATATATGTATATATATATATATATTTGTATATATATATATATATATATATATATATATATATATATATATATATATATATATATATATATATATAAATATATATATATATATATATATATATATATATATATATATATATATATATATATATATATATATATATATATATATATATATATATATATATATGTATATATATACGTATATACATACGTATATATATATATATATATATATATATATATATATATATATATATATATATATATATATATATATATATATATATATATGTATATATATATATATACATATATACATATATTATATTTACACACTTTTTTTATATATATATGTATAAACACATAAATATACAAACACATTCAAATATATATAATTACAAAAACTCACATATATGATGTATCGATCGTTTTTGCCGAACGTTTTCCAATCGGTCGGTGTTGCTTGTAAATCAGGGTCGTGCCGTCGTTCGCGGATCGACGCCGGATTTATGTTTCCGCCGCCTCATGTGGTGATCCGAGGTTCGAGCGGCGAGTCAAGTCGTCTGTTCGGATACACAATCGGGTCCCTCTAATGTGGTGATTTTTACTACACACAGCGAGATCGTGAATTCGGCGGACCGTTAAATTTTTACGTGTCACGATTCATATGCGATCGGTTGTATTTTGTGTTGACATTTTCGCATGTTCCTTATATAATAATGTGTTCAGGCAAAAATTCTGTAACAATAACGTACACGTGCGGTAACTCTCAGCTTTCCGAGCGAGTTTTCTAACACGAAACGCTTCTCGTACGAGTTTCCCTTGTCGCTTTCAATCTAGCGAAGTGGTTCGGAGAGAATGTTTCGAGGTTTTATTGATGCCGAACGACGATATATCTTATGTATGGTCGTATCGGTTGTGCTCAGTTGGTCGTTTGCATCGATTTTTTTTTTGATTTATTATACAAACTACGTTTTTGATATTATTTCGTTCTACGAGTACGACGACGGGGAGTAGTGCTGTTGTCTTCGAACGTACCTTTGTCGTTGCTGCCGCCGCCGCCGCCCGATGTAATAAATCGTGTGACGGCATGACGCGCGGTGACGCAGACGATAAAATTAATGACGATCGATAGCGCAGCAGCAATACACTCCGACGGCTACATCACACACGAATAAATATATAAAAACGGTGGTAGTTGTTTAAGACAAATAATAATAGTAATAATAATAATTAAAAAAAAGAACCGATGATACGACTCAAGACACTAATTATAATGCAAGAGCGTGGCGTCTTGACCGGTTTTTCCGTCGTCTCGACGCACACTCGTCGTCATCGAGAAAGTCGTCACGTTTCTCGTACCTACGCACGCACGCACGCAATCGCCCACCGATCCATACAGACCACGACGCACCGTTGTGCGCCGCCTGCCTGGAGGAGGAGGAGGGTGGTAAACGAACGAGCGAGCGACGGCGAAACGAACGACACTCGACGTGCGGACAACAGCAGCAGCAGCAGCAGCAATTGCAGCTCGCGCGCACAGTTCCCTGGTTGATCCTGCCAGTAGTCATATGCTTGTCTCAAAGATTAAGCCATGCATGTCTCAGTACAAGCCGAATTAAGGTGAAACCGCGAAAGGCTCATTAAATCAGTTATGGTTCCTTAGATCGTACCCACAATTACTTGGATAACTGTGGTAATTCTAGAGCTAATACATGCAAACAGAGCTCCGACCAGAGATGGAAGGAGTGCTTTTATTAGATCAAAACCAATCGGTGGCGGGTTCGCGCTCGTCATCGTACAACTTGGTGACTCTGAATAACTTTACGCTGATCGCACGGTCTCGCACCGGCGACGCATCTTTCAAATGTCTGCCTTATCAACTGTCGATGGTAGGTTCTGCGCCTACCATGGTCGTAACGGGTAACGGGGAATCAGGGTTCGATTCCGGAGAGGGAGCCTGAGAAACGGCTACCACATCCAAGGAAGGCAGCAGGCGCGCAAATTACCCACTCCCGGCACGGGGAGGTAGTGACGAAAAATAACGATACGGGACTCATCCGAGGCCCCGTAATCGGAATGAGTACACTCTAAACCCTTTAACGAGGATCAATTGGAGGGCCAGTCTGGTGCCAGCAGCCGCGGTAATTCCAGCTCCAATAGCGTATATTAAAGTTGTTGCGGTTAAAAAGCTCGTAGTCGAATTTGTGTCTCGCGCCGCCGGTTCATCGTCCGCGGTGTTAACTGGCGTTTCGCGAGACGTCCTGCCGGTGGGCTTAGTCGGTTGCCGTCTGTTCGGGCGTGCGCCTCGCGGCGTGCGTTCGTTGGCGGTTTAACGGCGGCCCAAATCAATCCTGCCGCGGTGCTCTTCACTGAGTGTCGAGGTGGGCCGGCACGTTTACTTTGAACAAATTAGAGTGCTTAAAGCAGGCTAAAATTTCGCCTGAATACTGTATGCATGGAATAATGGAATAGGACCCCTCGGTTCTATTTTGTTGGTTTTCGGAACCCCGAGGTAATGATTAATAGGAACGGATGGGGGCATTCGTATTGCGACGTTAGAGGTGAAATTCTTGGATCGTCGCAAGACGAACGGAAGCGAAAGCATTTGCCAAAAACGCTTTCATTGATCAAGAACGAAAGTTAGAGGTTCGAAGGCGATCAGATACCGCCCTAGTTCTAACCTTAAACGATGCCAGCTAGCGATCCGTCGACGTTCCTCCGATGACTCGACGGGCAGCTTCCGGGAAACCAAAGCTTTTGGGTTCCGGGGGAAGTATGGTTGCAAAGCTGAAACTTAAAGGAATTGACGGAAGGGCACCACCAGGAGTGGAGCCTGCGGCTTAATTTGACTCAACACGGGAAACCTCACCAGGCCCGGACACCGGAAGGATTGACAGATTGAGAGCTCTTTCTTGATTCGGTGGGTGGTGGTGCATGGCCGTTCTTAGTTGGTGGAGCGATTTGTCTGGTTAATTCCGATAACGAACGAGACTCTAGCCTGCTAACTAGGCGCTTTTTGACATCGCAAAGGCCCGCCGTACGTGCGGGGTCCTCACGGGCTCCGCCGTTCGCGCGCGGTTTTTACTGTCGGCGTACAAACATTTCTTCTTAGAGGGACAGGCGGCTTCTAGCCGCACGAGATTGAGCAATAACAGGTCTGTGATGCCCTTAGATGTTCTGGGCCGCACGCGCGCTACACTGAAGGAATCAGCGTGTCTTCCCTGGCCGAGCGGCCCGGGTAACCCGCTGAACCTCCTTCGTGCTAGGGATTGGGGCTTGCAATTGTTCCCCATGAACGAGGAATTCCCAGTAAGCGCGAGTCATAAGCTCGCGTTGATTACGTCCCTGCCCTTTGTACACACCGCCCGTCGCTACTACCGATTGAATGATTTAGTGAGGTCTTCGGATCGACACGCGATGGCGCTTCGGTGTCGTCGATGTGTAAGAAAAGATGACCAAACTTGATCATTTAGAGGAAGTAAAAGTCGTAACAAGGTTTCCGTAGGTGAACCTGCGGAAGGATCATTACAGTGATCGATTGCCGTCATCTGACGCGCGATTAAGAACGTCTGTAATTATTCTCTCGAATAATTCGAACTATCTTTTATTTTATTAAGAGACACAAGGGAACGACAACTTTGACGATCCTCGACGAACGACAGCAGCTCGTATCGCTCGTTGGTGCGTGCAAGACGAAAACGGAAAAAAGAATTTGTATCGGGTACCTAGATTTATGTTTCTACGCTAGCTAGCTAGCTAGCTCGCTCGCTCACTCGCCCACTCACTATCTATCTGGAAAGTGAGTGAGTGAGTGAGTGAGTGAGTGAGTGAGCGAGTCAGCCAGAGTACGAAAAATCTAAGGGATAAAAAATCCTCGTGGATTTTCCTTCCCGACGGTATTTAAACGATATGCGCCCGTACGATCTTTAAGTTTTCACATTTAACGCACACGCACGCACACGTGATCTGTCTGTAACGTCGTTGTGGTTGTCGTGGTCGTTTCTGTGTGATGTGTATGATATGGACCATTAACCATATCTTCATCATAATCGATTCCGTTATGATTTTTAAACATTCGTTGCGGTTTTTGTCGTCGACGCTGTCGACTGACGACGACGACGACGACCGTTACCGTGACGAGAGAAACGTAATATAAAACACCGTTCGTTTGTATTAGTTGTTTGTCGACGACGACGACGACAACGATGTCGACGGTGGATAATATTTCAACGTTTCGTTTAAAAATTTCGGAATCTTGCCATTTACATTTCTTAAAATGAACGTCACCGATACGGAGAAGTATTTTATTTCTCGCATCACAAACGAGTCGGACCATTACTGCCACGCCGCGAAGACGAGGTTCGCCTTGGTCGTCGTCATCGTCGTGGCGATAGTTTCCTTCTCGTTAAATGAATCGATAAAAAAGATTACCCTAAACGGTGGATCACTTGGCTCGTGGGTCGATGAAGAACGCAGCTAATTGCGCGTCAACTTGTGAACTGCAGGACACATGAACATCGACACTTCGAACGCACATTGCGGTCCTGGGATTCCATTCCCGGACCACTCCTGGCTGAGGGTCGTACCTTATTTAAAGACTGCTCGGTTTTGTCCGAAAATGACGACGACGACGACGATGTACCATCTGTCTGTCGCGTTGATTCGGATAATGACGACGGAGCGTGTTGGACGTCGTGACGCGAGCACCTGTTGCCGTCGATTCGCCTTCGCGAACGCGTGGCAGGTGGGCGCGACGTCTTAAAACGTAAGGACGATCTTAATTCGCCGTTTTCATGCGAATTAAGCGAAAGTGTGCCGTGCGTGTCGCATCGCATCGTTTTCGGTCGTCGTGTCCGATAATATATATTCTTTAATTAAAGGATATGCGACGTCTGATCGTTTGTTATACGATGTCGAGGCTACTACTTATATACACGCGGCGGGCGCAGCTTTATTTACCATTATTATATTTATATATATATATATATCGACCTCAGAGCAGGTGAGACTACC